>JAKWJA010002493.1:42806572-42981073 GCA_027704765.1 Solanum habrochaites | reverse complement strand
TTCCTCACTCTAGATGACCTAGCTCCGAGTGTTACTCAAATCGACCAATTCATCTTCACTACAGACCTGTATTGGGGGTCCACCTCGCACGGTCAACACCACTCCGATAGTACCTATGCATGAACCCCGAGAGTGTTATGGATTTGGGAGGTTGACACATCCAAAGGGTATTTTCCAAACCAGAGTTACGAACCCCACTAGCTAGAGGTAGAGGTGGTCATGGTAGAGGCCACTTTTTTTTGGATGACTTGGTGGTCGAGTAATGGTGGTCATCAACAACGCAGAGGTGATGGGCAAGAAGTAGGAGCCACTACTACGCAACATGGTAAGGGGCAATGGACAGACAAACGATAGGCCCATTGTTACGCTTTTCCTGGGAGATCTGAAGCGAGGCGTCTGATGCTGTTATCACAGGTATCTTTTTGTTGTGATTGCATGGCATCTGTATTATTTGACCCTGGCTCCACGTTTTTCATATTATCTTCATCATTTGCCTAATGGTCTAAAATTGCATTGGAATTACTTGACATGCCTATTCGTGTTTTCTACAACCGGTGGGTGAGTCCTGTGGTAAGTTGAAAAGGTACTAGGTCTTGTTTGGTGAACTTTGTGGGAGCACCTTATGTAGTTTTTTATTTTAGATATGGGCGACTTTGATGTAATGCTGGGTATGACTTTGCTGTCTCCAAATGTGTCGATCTTGGATTGTAATGCTAAACATGTGACAGTGGCCACGCCTGGGACTATCCGTTAGTGGGGAGGGTGCTACACTTCCCACTCCGTTGCGTATCATATTCATTTCTTCGTGCTAAGAACATGGTTAGTAAAGGTGTTTTAGCTTTCTTGGCCCATCTCAAGGAATACACTACCCAGTACCCGATTGAGTCGTTTCGGTAGTCCGCGAGTTTTGTTGGAGTGTTTACCTGCAGATCTTCCTTGTATGCCACCAGATAGGGATATTGACTTCTGTATCGAATCTTGAACCGGCACACGCCCCATTGTCTATACCCCCTTATAGAATGGCGCCCGCGGAGTTAAGAGAGTTAAAAAGGCTCAACTTCAAGAGTTGTTTTGAGTCAAGGCTTCATTAGACCAAGTGCATCCCTTTGTGTGCTCCGGTTTTGTTTGTGATAAGAAGGATGGGAGTTTTTTCGTATGTGCATAGACTACCGACAGTTGTTTTTGTGTTGTTAACAATGTAACTATTAAGAACAAGTATCTCTTCCTGCATTGATTACTTATTGATCAATTACAATGTGCTTTTTGTCTCTCAGGATTTACTTGAGATCCGGGGGGGAGGGTTATCCTCATTGAAAATACTCGGCAACGGATGTCCAAGACTGCTTTTCGAACGGTATGGACTTACGAATTTGTGGTGATGTCTTTTTGGTCTTACGAACGCCCCTGCTGTCGTGTCATTAGCTTGATGAAGGGATATTTAACCGTATTTGGACTGTTGTGATCGTATTTATAGATGATATACTGGGGTATACTCCAAGAGTAAAGAGGAACATGAGGAGGAGCATTTGAGAATTGAATTGGAAATGTTGAGGGAGAAAACGCTTTATGCAGTTCTCTAAGTGTGTTTTTGGCTAGATGCAGTGTCCTTCTTGGGGATGTGGTTTCGAAGGATGGGTGAGGTAGATCCTTCTAAGATCGAAGTGTGACGATTGGGGTACGACCTACTAATGTGCAGAAATAAGGATCTTTGTTGGGTTTAGCTAGCTACTACCCGCGCATTTGTCCACGGGATTCTCTTCTATTGC
This sequence comes from Solanum habrochaites, assembly GCA_027704765.1. NCBI lineage: Eukaryota > Viridiplantae > Streptophyta > Magnoliopsida > Solanales > Solanaceae > Solanum > Solanum habrochaites. Next base: position 42,979,307 of record JAKWJA010002493.1, on the reverse strand, counting down.
TTCCCAACTTCGAACTGACTCAGCAAAATGTTCCCTTATGTATGTCATATGAATGGAGGACAGCTTTCAGAAGCTTAGACTTTTGTTTGACTACCGCGCCTATCCTCACCTTGCCGTTAGAGGGTAAGAACTTCATTGTTTATTGTTATGCATCCTATTTCGGGTTTGGTGCAGTGCTAATGCAAGAGAAAACGTGATTGTATGCCTCAATACAATTAAAGTGCATAACGTAACTATCCAACTCATGACTTGGAATTGCCGCGGTAGTGTTTGCATTGAAGCAATGGGGGGGGGGGGGAGAACACTATTTATATGGGGTTTAAGTTTGAAGTCTATACGGATCATCTTCTTCACAGTATGTTTCACTCAGATAGATTTTAATTTGAGACAGAGGAGATGGATGGAAACTATTGAGGATACGACCTCATATTTTGTATCATCCGGGGACGGCGAATGTTGTGGCAGATGCCTTGAGTAAAAAGGCGGAAAGCATGGGAAGCCTAGCTTCATTGCAAGCCTCTAGACGCCCATTGGCTAGAGAGGTTTCCGACTCTGGCTAACACTTGATGAGGTTGGAGAATAAGATATGTAGGTTGTTGGCTAGTGTGGAGTCAAGATCTTCTTTCTTGACAAGATTTAAGGGAAAACGTTTGATGGATGAGAAACTAATGCGAATCCGAGATAAGGTGTTGCGAGGAGAGGCTAAAGAAGCAACAATCGACGAGGAAGGTGTGTTGATGATTAGGGAAGGGTAATGTGTACACCCGCCTTGAGATTGATCAACACTATTCTGCAGAAGCTCATAGTTCAAGGTAATTCTATACATCCTGGTGCAAACCAAGATGTAATCGCGACCTAAAACAAACTTTTGTTGGAGTAGAATGAATCGCATATTGTTGACTTTATTGCCAAAGTGTCCGCAAACTGTCAACAATTGAAATAGGAACACCAAAGGCCCGGAGGAACACTTCAAAGAAGCCCAATCCTGATGAAGTGGGAAGACTTGCAATGGACTTTGTGGTTTCTTCCAACGACAACGGGGAAGTTTGATTCAATTTGTGTAATTGTGGACAGATTGGCTAAGTCCTGCCATTTCATTCCGTTCGAAGGTTACTTACATGCAGAGAAGTTAGCAAACTCTCATCTCAGAAATCGTTCGTTGCATGGGGTTCCCTATCCATTAGATCCAGATAGGGTACGCATTAACTTTCTAATTTTGGAAACAAATTTGGCATGCAGAATGGGGTACTATTGGACCTTAGTAACCGCGTTCCATCCTCATCCGATGGTCAGTCCTGAGCTACGATTCAAGTATTGGAGGATATGCTTCGCGCATGCGTGATAGAGTTTTTGTGGCCCATGGGGATAGCTTCTACCTTTGGGCAGAGTTTCGTCAATAATAGCTATCATCCAGTATTGATAGGCTCCTTTGAAGCATTTATGGTAGTAGTGTATTCTCCCATTGGTTGTTTGATGCATTCTAGGTTAGACCTTGGGTACCATCTTTTGAGGGATTCGTTAAGAAAGGTGAAGGGCATTCAAGCAAAGCTTCTATCGTCGGCAAGTAACAAAAGGAGTACTTCAGACCGGAAGGTAGAGACTTGGGTTCATGGAAGGTAACAGTCTGTGTTGAAGGTTTCACCCCAGGAAGGGGTGATGCGGTTGGCAAAAGAAGGTAAAGCTATTCCAAGGTATATTGGACCATTTGAGGTACTAAAGTGGGAATAGGGGAGGTGGCTTATGAATTAGCACTTGCCCCAGGGCTGTCCCGGAGTTCATCCGGTATTTCATGTTTCCATGTTTGAAAAGATACCATGAGATGGAAACTACATTATCCGTTGGGACTCGTGTTGTTGATGAGAATTGTCCTTATGATGAGGACCTGTTGGCTATTTTAAGAATAGAGAAGTTCGCAGTTTGAGGTCAAAGAGAGATTGCAATCCACAAGGTGGCAATGAAGCATCGACCGGTTGAAGAAGCCCCTTGGGAGAAGGAGGCAGATATGGCCTGGAAAGGACCCCATCTGTTTACTGATTCAGGTATTCCGTTTCACACTTGTTTTCCTTCTTGTGATCGTTCGGGGACTAACGCTGGTAAATTGGTATCTATTGTAACGACTGTGTTAGTCCGTTTTTGAGCACCTATTTTTATTCTGGAAAAACTGGTCAGATGTGACGGAGGCAACGACGGACCGTCAGGCACGACGGACCGTCGTGGAGGGTGTCCGTTTCAAAACACTTAGAAAATCTGAAATTGGGTACTGAACATCGACTCTCTGAACGTCATGACGGAATTGCAGGACGGACCGCGCTGCTCGACCGGCCCGTCCCGGCGCATCATTCAAACAGTCTCTGGACTTGTGACGGACAGCAGGACGGACCGTCGAGGCGCGACGGCCCCGTCCCCACGGGCTACGCACTCTAGTTCGGGTCGATTTCTGTTACACGTTTTAAGGACGTTTTTTGCACTATTCCTGCTTTAATATAAAGTTAGAGGTAATGTGTGATAAGTCTAATCTACTTGGGGTTAAAAGAGGGAACCTAAGTTAATTAGTGGGTTATTAGTGCCATATTTTCATTCTTAATTATATACTAATTAGGGTAGCAGAAGGAGGGTTTAATAAAACAAAACAACATAAAAGAACAGCAAGAGAGAAGAGAATCGACAAGAGAGGAACGAGAGGACAACAGAAGGAGGAATTTGCTTAAGCTGATCACGATTCTTCGTGGAGGAGGTTATGTGTTTCTGTTACTATATTCGTAGTGAACTCTTTAATAGTGAATATGATGTGTATAATAGTGTAAACCCTGCTATGTGCTTAATTTGTATGGCTTGCATGATTATGATTATAAAATTGTGATGAATTACAAGCATGATGAAGTTATTGAATCCCAAATCCTTGAAAGAACCCTAATTCATTGATATATTATATAACTGAGAATGAATGAGCCTTATTATGAAAGAAGGCTTGATAATTATCTATGAGAAATAATGATGCCTTAGTGGAAAAGAAACTTGATGAATTAGGGGATCGGGTGCCACTTCCCGGTAACCAGAATAGAATGACTATGAGGACAGTGCCACGTTCCGGACACGATAGAATGAATATGAAGGATCGGAGTTCCACGTTCCGGTACCAGGAAGAATTTAATCTGAGGAATTCGGAGTGTCACGTTCCGACCCCAGGATGATATGGATCGGGTGCCACGTTCCGGTGACCAGGATAGAATGAATATGAGGACGGATGTCACGTTCCGACACTAGGATAGAATATGGATCGGGTGGTCCACGTTCCGGTCCAGGATTATGCTGACGGAGTGCCACTTCCTGCACCAAGGATAGTAAATAGAGGAGCTGAAGTGTCCACGTACCGACACCAGAGAAGAAAAATAATGAATCTTGAAAGATAATGAATAACTCATCTATGAACTTAATTCAAAAGATATTGTATTGAGGCTTGAGTCCTCATGTGTGAAACTCGTTGGTCGTTATTGATGAATTCAGTTGTTATTGCTACAATTGTTTTGAGTATTGTAGTTGATTACATTATTTTGATATATACTGTTCCCTATTTTGATTTGGCCGATGATATCTCTCTTTACGTGTGGTTTTACTGACCCCCTACTTTCACGTTTTCCTCTTTGTTATTTGTGTAATGCCACAAACGTTTCTGTCAACTTCAACTCAACAGCAGATCTAGCCAGTCTTCACTTCGATCGGAAATTCATGGTGAGCTAATGCGTCTACTTGGACTGGGTCTTCTTCTTCATGTCTTGAGGCCTGAAGCCTGCATGGCCTAGCTTTTTAGTTATTTTGTTCTTAGACATGTCCTATTTAATAATTTGAGATATATTGTTCGTGTGATGATGACTTCAGATTTTGGGTATAATAATAATAGTATTTAATGGTTTTTTAATTAATGAGTTTAAATCTTCCCGCCTTATTTTCTATTGATATCTCTTGAAATTTTACGGTCTGATGGGTTGGTTTTCCGCTCACTAGGAGGTTAAATGTGGGTGAGCCAGCGCGTCCCGCGATTTGGGTCGTGACATCTATTTATTTTTTTATTCTTTTAATGGCAATTATCATATGAATGTTTCTTATGTTCTTACTTTCCGTATTTAGTGACTGATTAAAGTTGAAATAAATCTATTGTCCAAATTGAACTACGGAGAGGAATAAACACGGGGCGTAAAGAGAATGATTAATTCTTAATATCTAGGGTTCATTGTATTTAGGATAGGCATATACCGAGAAACCATGCTTGGGTCACCATACATGAATAAATAATAATGCTCGGTATTTAATTAATGTTATCCCAACTCAATGGTATAGTTAAGGTGTTATTTATCATAGGCAATTAGAGGTCGGGACAGCATGATAATACACATTACCATGTGATTCATTGATTCGACGGTTGATAATTACTCATATAAATGATATTGATTGCATGATTCCTTATAAAAGTTGTAACCATGGACTCTATCCAAATCATTGTTTAATAACTCTTTAAATGAATCGTTGTTTTATAACTCTTGAAATTTTTATACTAAATTTAGTGAGGAATATTCATAAGGTATGGTAGCTTATCATCTTTTTGTAGCCTTGACCCATAGAGCCCCTTCAAAGTTCAATTCAAAACTAGTGTTTTCCCCAAAAATTAAGGTTCTAACTTTAAGACATGGGTTCCTTTATGAAACATTTACAATGGTTTATTTATGATTAATTTTGATTGAATATATGATGTTTTTTTTGTTTTTAATGAAACACCCCAAGAACCCATGAAATCCCCTATTTTCCCAATTTGGATTTTCAAGTGTGGATATTGTTGTATAGTTGCTCAATTGTGTATAAAATGATTATTGATTGTGTGATTATATGATTTTAGTATTATTAAGCATGTATAATTGATTAAACTAGGATTGTAGGGCCAATGTGAGATGGTCAAGAGTTATGCCATGAAAGAGGCATATGAAGGGGTTAAATATGACCTTCTAATACTAATGAACTTATTTATGAATTGAATTAAATTAGATGACCTAGATATGAATTTATTTTAAGTAAATCAATTATACATGAATGAATTAGGTTAGGTCTTGGATGATTTATGGTCGTTTGAATAGTATTCAGACTTGACATTTTATAACTATAATTGGTTATGAATGAAGCATGGTGTGAGCTTCAAAGCTAGGTTTACATGTTGAGTATATGAGATATTTCTTTATATAATTATTTTATTATGAAGATAATTTGTAAGTCTTAAAGGGTAAACACTAAATGAATGAGCTATGAATGTTGAGGCTTTTTATGAGGAAGTTATTATTCATGTTAAATTATATATGGTATTATTGTTGAACGAATTTACGCACGAGACCTATACTATGATTACATAAGATTAAACATACAATTATTGAAATACTTGAATTATGATTATATCTATGTATAGTATAATGAAAGCTAGATGTGTTAAATTGATGTGATACGTGTTCGTTGTATGCATGATGTGAGAACCATGCATGGTTGTGATATAATGTACATAATTTATGAACACTTTGTTGTTGTGCCATTGAAAGGACAAGAACACACACTCCATGCATGAATATGATTATGATGTATCTATAGTGTTAATTGGACAGTTATTTCTCATATGCACCTGTAAAAATCACTATGCATTGAATATACATGACAATTATCATATTCTTGTATGGATTGAAGGATATTTTCATGAAAACACATTATTATAATGACTTCACATAATTAATGAAGATTCTAAGGTTGAAACTCCATTCTCACCAATAGAATCTATCAGCTATTTCACGAATTGTGTTAGGGGTGGAGAGTTTAGAAACCACCTTATGCATGCATGTTCAAATCAAGACTACAGATTGGGAAATAATTCTTGAGACTGAGAGGATATGGAATGTGAGGTAGCTTCCCTTCTACAATAAAATAGGCGGGTCAACTAAAGTTACCTCATGAGATAGAATCTCCCCCATCAATACATTACTTCTGGGGCTTCTAGAAAAAACCATCCCTATCACATTACTATGTTCCCCATAGGTCTTTAGCTAAAGGATCAACTTGAAAGCTAATACATGTAGTTCTACCATAGGCATGTACGACATCTCTATTCATTTTGGGACATGATAGTGGACTCGACGAAGCTCACATGGTCTATGTCAGTTAAGGCTATTTCCCTCTATGAAGAAGAACAAGAACAAGAATATAAGTCTTTTACTATGGTTCCTCAATATGTTCTAAATAGTGTAAGCGGGGGTATGGGACTTCACTAATTCATTGCACAAGTAGGCTTTGAGAGTGTTCGTGGCCTCTTACAATATGATTATTTATGAGTTAATCCATACTTTATATGAATTATGAACATGAAAAATAACTATGCTTATGACTTCTCCATGTTCTCTACTTAGTGTGAGTGGGGGTATGGAACTTCATTCATGCGTTGCACAAGTATACTTTGGAAGGTGTTATGGTGTTGTTTTCTTATTCTATGAATACTTGTGAATTTATGCATGCATGCTATGTATTGTGACTAATAGTGGTTTTCCTTGTTATAAGTTGTGAATAGGAATGTCTCCTTATCTATGAGTAGTAACTATGGGTTAGATCCAATCATGATAAATATGAGAATTGTCACCAAAAAATAGTAGATAGAGTACATGTGAGTATGTGATCTGGTTTATGCATTACACATGTAGAGCTTAGGACAATTTATGTGATTATTATACTATAATAATGATGACCTTGGTGTTTAATAATGCATGTCAACCATGTCTTATGATTAGTGGTGTATACATTATATTTGAGGTTATAATTGTGATTATGTTGAAATATTTTACGTTATAATGAATGGTAAGCGAGTTTTCTAATGGTAACTTTTCCCAACTATTTGTAAGATGATGTTCAATATTGGCATATAGCGTGGTTTTAACAAAAATTCCCATTTTAGTAGGTTTTAATAATTCTTGTATGTGGCTTTCATACTTAGTGCAAGTTTTGTACTAATCCATATTTCTGTATTTTTCAGTAAGTGTAGGGCCTGGTCGTTGATGTTTTCTTCTCCTCTCCTAGTGTTCAAATCATGGATTGATTCTCTAAAATTTGTGTGAGGTCTCATACGTAGATAAAGAAAGTCATTCATTTTAGTGTCATTCTTACATTAACTTTTTAGACTATATTGTAAAAGGGGTGTGGCCCTTATTGATATTTGGTTGTATTAGATGGCTTAATTAGACAATGTGTATACATCTAATTTTATTTTTATGAAAAGATTTAGATTGTAATTTTTTTTAATTTCGCATAATTTCCATTACGTATGTTTATTAAATGTTAAGGTATTGTATAAGATCCCTTTGGGGTTAAGAACGCTTTTTTACATCAAGTAGATACTCATGGGTCGTGACACATTAGCTAAAATTAGTGAATAGCTAGCAATCTTTGAGAGTTTTGAGAACAAGCCTTAGATGTGTCACATGCTCCTCTTCATTCCTAGAGTAAATGAGGTTATTATCAGTAAGAAGATAATGAACAAGTCAAGATATTGTTGGAACACCCTTTTAAGCAAGTCCATGAAATCTACAAGTGAATTTGTTAGTCCAAGTGACATTATAGGAAATTTATAATGACCATACAGAGTCGTGGAGACATTTTTTTGGGACTGCACAATCTTTAACTCTTAGTTTATTATAACTGGATGTGTGGTTTATCTTCGAAAAATAACCAGCACCCTGAAGGTTTTTGAACAAGTCAACAATCATGGGGACAATGTTATTATTCTTTATTGTGATATTGTTCAACTAACGATAGTTAATACACATTTTGAGGGAACAATCTTTCCTTTTCACGAACAACGTTCGGTAAACCTATGTAGAGATACTAGGTATGATAAATACCTTATCTACAAGGTCTTTCAACTATTATTTCAATTCCTTAAGCTAGGCTTGAGACATTTTTTAATGTGTAATAAAAATGTGCCTGGTATCTTGAACAAGATCGATTCCATATTTAATTTCCCTTCCGAAAGGAATTGCACAAAAATCTGTTGGAAACTCATTTACTACTTGGAAGGACTCAAAAAATGGGGTTTTTGATCATGAATCTTTAATCGAACAAGATGACAGATGTACCCCTTTAAAATCATCTTTCTCCCCTTCAAGTAAGAGATAAATCAACCTAAAGGCACTAAGCTACTAACCTTCCATTCTAGGACTTGCTCATTTGGAATATGAAATAGAACGATCAAAGGACTGCAATTGACTGAGGAATATATGGAATGTAACCAATCAATTCATAAATTAATATCGAAATCTACCATTTATAGCTTTACAAGGTCTGTTGAGGTGAATTTCTAAGAGATTGTGACATATTTTTTTTGTATACTCGTCTAGCTATAACTTGGTCACCAACTTGAGTAAAGACTTAGAAGGGTTCTCATTGAGTTTCTGTGTTGACACCGAAGATTACCTCTATATAGGGACTTACAAAAGAAAGAGTAGCACATGAAATGCATAAAAATCTAAATGAAAGATTTGTAACGTACACTGACAGCATAATGAGAATTTTCGTGTCCTAGCAATCCTAGAAAGCATATAATTTGTTCTACCGGTGATCACCCCTTATACAGGATGCAACACCCTACTGTTACTCATGGAGCTGTAGACAGAGCCCTATTAATTTTAACTCCTTGAACCTTCCTAGTAGAAGGAAAAGCCTTAAACCTATAGCAAGACAAAACACACCAAAAACATCCTTTCTTTCCTGCAAAATACGCAGTCGAATGGTTCTTATTACATTTTGGATAGGTTGGGAAACATTTGTTACTGAAAGTACACTCTTGATACATGAGACAAACGCCGTACCTTTCAGATTATGTAAAAAACTAGGGATGGAGCACTATCTTATGAAGGTGTTGCGGCTGAAGAATTCTGTTGAAACTGTGAGCGTTTTCCACCACCCAACTTGTGCTATGTGTTTTCCCCGTTCCTTGTTATGTCGTACATATTATCCATATCAAGTTTCCTAAGCTTGTCTCCCTCAACCTGAAAAACGTTTTTCATAAGCCTAGATATATTCATAACCTCTAAACACAAATCACTCATGCACTCTTTCTTTACAAATTGGGATACCCCAAACAAAAACTTACTCATTTGTGCCCATAGATCGGCAGTCATGTGTGGTCCATACATTGAGATCTAGGTGAGCATAAGTTTTTACTCTTTTATTTACATGGTACCTTGCCTTATATTCCTGAAATCCTTAGCTCTGGCATCCATCAACTCTCTCTAGAAGAACATGTCCAGAAAAGCTCACGTCACATGAGTATTGTTTGCATCCCTTTTTTCTTTCCACTAAGTAAACCATATGTGAGCAACAACCTTAAGTTAGTAGGATGACAACTCTAACCTATAATTAGTAGTCACTTGTATCACTCCTAATATTTTCTTATCCTAGTAATTGATTTTTTGTGGGTCCTCACCAACTTGCGACCCTATAAACTCATAGAGATTCATACTAACAAGATCTCATATTTTAGATGCCACTGATCAACCATTTGTATTTCCAGGAACAATGACCTGATAACTGTTCTAGTTGTATGCACTCTAAACCAATAGCTCGATAACATTCCGAAACTCTCTACTAATAACTTAAGGACTTGAGGAACCACTTTAATGTTACGAGAATTAGCATTTCTTGTGTAATCTCTACAAGGAGGCATGATACAAAATTTTGTACAACATATTAGAATGGAGAAACTATATCATACCTCATGCACAATAAGAGTGGAAAAAAGAGTGAAGATTTTTCTTAAAACACATCGCAACCTCCCACTCATTGGTGAGGTTAATTTCACACCCATGAAATGGACTATACTTAGTGTGAAATTTTAGAATTCCTAGGAATCATAAACTAAATTCTCTGACACCAATTTTATCACACCCCAAGGCTACCCTCTTTACATAATATGGTACCTAAGAGAATGAGTGACCCTAAGCTAACATTATATGGCATATCATAAGCATACTAGAAATATCTAAGAAAACAGGAACAAATGCACAAACTAATGCAATAGATAATTAAATGTTAGAAATATCTAAAACTGGTCGCTAAGAGTTCAATAATACTGAAAGACTCACTAAAAAAAAACTTCAATGTTATATTATGTCTAGAAAAGCCTCAGCTAACTAGAGTTGTTGTGACATACCAAATCTAAAGCTAACAAACATTAAAACAAAAGACTGAAATATGAAAACATGTATATTGTCCTCAACTTATGACGAATCACCACAGAAGTTTCTAAATATTTATAGGGATAGAATCAATAAGTGATTTGAATGATGAGTTGTGGAACCTACATCATGAAAAAATGTATCGCAAAGTATGCATCAGTATTTGGAATTTAACAAGTTGTAAAATACTGAGTATAAATGAACAATTGTATAAGTTGAATAAATGTAACTTAGCAAGAACATAATTGGAATACCAACGTAGATTGTGAAATGTACAATAATGAATTTAACTAAATGCAATGATCAAGTATAAGTTATTCACATGATACTATCAGTCTGGATACTGAAGTATAACTCATAACCTTGTCAAATGCACTAAAATCTACTAGTGGGAGATACAATAAATTGATGTAAAACCACGTAAGCTAAACGTCTTGTCCGATATATATGGTTTATTGAGAAGACCAAAGATACCTTTCCAGGGGTATAAAGGCGTCGCTGGCGTGTTCACTAAATATGATGCCCACATAGGGGACTTATTTACATATAGGGGCTATGATGGTACGTTTAATCGTAGTCAAACTTGTTGTCAAGCTTACTCACAACTAGATATGTGTATAACACAACATAACTTAAATAATGGATTTCCTCAATATTATGATATGCTAACTTAGAATGAAACATTTACGTACTAACAATGAAATAATAAATATATAAGGCATGTTTATTTGCTTAACTAGACTAAGCAAATGTAAATCATAAACAAAGAGAATCTACAACTAGTGTTCTGAATGTTATGCAAAGATTTGATCAAACTATCACACACGATCTTACGCACTGGACATGGCCTGCACACAATTACCATTGTTTTCCTTGAGCAAACCCTTGACCTGGCTTACTAAACTTAGTGGAAGACTTACACTCAAGATATAACTCAAGAAATAACTTAAGTTATGATACTTAGCCAAAATGGCAACTTCAAGTCCTATCGTTTACAAAATATATGAAAAGAATAAACAATAATAACTATGTCTGTCTATGACGCCTGTAAAATTAAGATGGATGTTGGGACAGGACCCCAATCATCCTAATTATAACATCTTGAAAATCCAAGATGAGTCTTACAACCTAACGTAGGTGCCATGGGGTATAAGAAATGTTTTAATACCTATTTTAATGAATATAGTTCATTTATTAATTTTAAGAACAAAAACGTCCAAGAATGTCCATGACGTCTGGAAGTTGGTTCAAAAGGGTACTAATGTGCCTTAGCCTATTTGACTAGCTATTAGGAGTCAGAAATTTATGAAAAGTGGTGAAAGGGTATATAATAGGTGTTTAATTTGTTTCATGGTCGAATCATCTAAGAATGAATCCACTAGGACTAACCAAGGGCCTTTGAGATAGACCCCTGCAGGTTGAGGCAATATTGCCTAGGCAGTGTGCATCGACGGGACAAGCTACAACCCGTGTGTAGACTAAGGGGGTGTTAATGCCACCGTCATCCAACACATAGCCAATTTGAGGAATCTCTCACCTGCAAAAGTCTCTAAACTTACTTATGGATGTGCAGGATGGGGGGGGAGGGGGGTAGTCCATCAACTCAGAGACAGCCCGTCTACGGGGTTCCATCTGTGATGGTCTTTATTTTCAGCATGTTTTAATGTTATTTAATTTGATTAATTAAGTGGTTTAGTGGTTAGTTATGTATTAAGGGAATACTAATAAACTATATTGAACTCCCATATAGATGCTCCAATTACAAATAATCTAATGACAACTCTCAATACAAACAATCCTCATTCTCTCTTCTTTCTCTCTTTATTGGAAGGCACCATTGAAGACTAAGCTAAATAAAGGTCTTCGGGGGCTGTAAAGAGACTATTTTACAATCAAATCTTCATCAATCGTTAAGGTATGGAATCTAATTCACCTGTGAGACTCTTTCCCAAAGGTTTCCTTCAAAATGGATTTCAAAAGTTGAGTTTTAATGTGGGTTTCATCCAATTACGAAATTGATGCTGTGAACTAAGTTGTTTATGATTTATTTATGATATAATGGATATATTAAAATGTATTTTAACTTGATTATGATCAATTATGATGGTTTGGTTCAATTTGAATATTATGATCCTTAACCCTTAACCCTAGGTTGATCTTGATGTAAATTGGGTTGTGATTTATTCAATTATTTTAGTTATAGGTTAATCACTATTATATGATGCTTTTACACCAATCATTAACAAGTTATAATGAATAGTTGTCTTTCATGCTAATCTTGAGAAGTGATGTAGGTTATTGAAATTGTCATAAGTAACCTTGTTTTAAGCAATGATTTGGTATTGAATTATGGTGTGGTGACTCTTCTAGTATTTTTATCATGTTTATTATTGAATTATGGTGTTTAAAATCTAAATTGGATTCAATTGAGGTTTTAGGGTAAGGCCTAAATGATGAACTATGAGAAAGACTTGGTAAGTCTTTGAATCTCTATCTTTACTTACAATTATGATTAATTGTGGTTAAGTCATTATGTTATATTGGAGTATGAATTATATTAGTATGCTAGGGTGGTATGATGTTGAATTGAAATGTCTTCATTATGGTTGTGAGGTTGATTAAGATGTAAATGCTATAAGGAGGTGATGTAAACCAATGTTCCTTATTATGAATTGATGTGTAATTTGTTAACCTCCCCTATATGAATTATGATAAAAGGATTTATACTCATAAAATTCTTATTGAGCTATTGATAATAATGATTATACATGGGGTAGACCCTATGACCTAAAATAAGCTATGATTGATATATAAAGGCTTAAAGACATTTCCAAAAGGGACTCTAGCTTAGCACCGAGTGAACTAGATTGAGGAGTGTACTTTTCATCATAAAGAAGGTAGGAGAACTACATTACTCTTGAGATTGGAGACAATAATGCATGGCGAATAAATAGGGTCTCAACTATATCTCCTAGTTCTTGAACTATATTGCCCCCATAGGAATACTAGCTAGTGGATCCACGTAGTTTCTATGTTTCATGTTTTGATACTACGTTAGACATTAATCCTCCTTCTTTCAGTGTAGGGTTTAATCAGTTACCGAATTCTACAATATCACATATGGTCTATGTCGGTTACGGCAAGATGTTCCCAAATGGTAAAACTAATTAAAGGATTTGAACTTTATCTTGGATAACCTAAAAGGTCTAGATTAGTCTAGGTAGGGGTATGGGACTCTACCTAAGCATTGCACTAGTTAGCCTTGAGGGGTGTCTTAGGAGGATGTTCTTATATATGTTTATGTTATGATGATATATGATATGTACATGGTGAACTTTACACATTGTTGATCCTACATCTTGGTTAGTTCACTTATGAGTATGTGTAGGGTTGTATTGTTAAAATAAGATGAAAAGTATATCTAAATGTTATATTATGTTGAGTTGGACATTGGTCATCGTTTCTTGTTGGGGCTACTTTATTGAGTGAGGTTAGGGGGCTTTGATTGGTGATTGCACTTGTTGACTTGATAAGGTTCATGAGTAGTTGTCTTACTTATTATGATATAATTGACTCTTATTCATACTTGTGATCTTATTCCTTGATTATAGGGTTGTAATAAATCATGGGTTCAAGTATGTTAGGCTATATATTACTTGTTTGACTTAGTAAACATGTTTGATTGGTTGGTATGACTTGGTTAATTTTGTATTAGACTTTTAAACAGGGGTAAAATGACATGTTTTGACTAAATGTCCCTTTTAAGCATGTTTTTCTCTTATATGTTCATATGGTCTCATACTTAGTACATATGAAGTACTAACCCCATTTTCTTCCCTTTCTCCAAACATTTTAGGTTACGGTTATTGAAGGCTCATTTAAGATGATTTGAAGAAGGCTTGAATATTCTGTATCACCCAAGTATGTAGGTCCTCACTATCTGAGGGCGATGCCAATATCTTGCCTATGAAGTTCATTTATTTTTCTAAGACTTTTATGTTCATTCCACTTTTATTGTGTACGACTTGTATAAGCCTTTATATGGCTTATTTACATACATATGAAGCAGGGCTATGCTCATATTGTGATGATCGTTTAGATTATATGAGATGAGACAATCTTTGAAACTATCCTTCTATTTTATATATATATATCTAATAAATGTAGAAAGTTATGTAACCTTTCTATACGAAGGGTCTATGTATAGTCGATACGTATATATTATATGTATGTAGAGGTCTATTTAAACCTCCAACATGATGTAATAAATGTTTTAAATTTTTCCATATTCTTCAACCTATGAATGTAATGACATGAGACTAAGGGGCTAGTCTTAGTACTCAAAGAGGACAATGACGCCGGTTACGTCTAGGGGGTAAACCTGGATGTGACACTAATAACAAAAAAATAAATCAAATATCTAAATAAAAAGGAATGTACTCCAAAATTAAGGGAGTCTTACCAACTGACTCCCAAATGTTGATCCTAATTACCTACGTCAGCATCATAATACGAAGCAGGCCAACTTACATCAGTACATTGAATGTACCAATATGCGAGTTGGAATGCTAACAACACTTAAGATTATAAAGGAGTAACAAGGAACACTTATCTTAGCTCCGCTCAAATCATGAGTAACTACTCATTTCAATATAAATCAATTTAAAAAAAGTTTCCAATATAAAGAAACATTTTTTGAACATCCTGAAAACTCTGATTGTATTAAAGATAAAATTAATTCTTAAATGGATACCAAATACAAGTAAACTTATGTATATAGCAATACAATAACTATTGTGGGAGTTTCTCTAACCAACCACCACCACATAAGAGATACAGTGATGATACAACGATCTACCTCACGCTGCCAATGCATCCTATATCCGGTAAAATGTATAAGACTTCAACTGCTTAATGGATCCACTAGTCTACTGTGAAACGGGTTCATCTAAAAAGTATGAACCTTTTCTACCAATGGTGGATACATGGTTTATGGGGGCTATGAGTTGTAAGAACTCTTCCCCATATCTGTGCTCCATACTACTCACAATGTATACTGACTCTTATGTTTCAAAAATATACTGATTCCGTGTTTGACATTAGTGGTCAAAATACTTAGCTCAAAGTCTATCTTGGAAAACTTAGTTTGCCTACTTGCTTCTTACAATAAGTTTTAATTCTTTTCTGAAAACATGCCTTAAGGAACTTGGGAAATGAAATTTTCCTTACTAGTGGGTATACTTACTCATCATATACCTTTGAAAAAAAAAACTTCAACTTAACTATTTAATTATCTTTAAACTTTAATCTTAAAAAAATATTTAATTGTTTAAATAAGACCCTTGAAATTTAAGAACATTAATTTGACTTAATCCTTAACTTTAGACTTGCCTCTTAATTTTGTTGACATGATCTGAAGTTTCCTTCAATTGAATTATGGATTCAAGGTAAAGATTTGAGTTCTTTAATTATATCGAGGTGTTTAGAAATCATTTGAAGTAATTAGAATCCCTTAGAGGTGTTAATGTACATAGGAAGGACTTAAAAGGACTAAACTACCAAAACTTCATGAGAATCTCAAGATAGGGCGTACTGGTGGCACGTCGGAATAGCCTCAATTGATTGACGCTAGGTTCTGGCACGCTGTGCCGCGCCACGCCGCATTTAACTGAGGTCAACTTCTAGTGCGACGCTCCTGGCTTGTCCAGGTGCGTCTGACAGATTTTTTAACTCATTTTCAATTCCCAAAACACCTAAACCTCCATAGTTCTATCCCAAAACTTTTAGGATAAACAATAAATATCAATACCCAATAGATCTAACTCAAGAACGACATTTAAACTACTAATCAACATCATTTACTATCAATACCGAACATATCTAAGTAAAAGCGACATTGAAACCAATAATCAACATCAATGGGGATTCAATAAATTCAACCAAATAAGATTCGACAATATTTATCAAGAACTCACTTCAAATCATATGAAAAACTCCAAAACTACAAAACTGAAGTAAGATTTATGTGTGGATGAATTAATCTAACATGAAAGATCTAACATACCTCGATAGGGGTCACCCCCGACAAATTATACTCAACGATCTTGGTGTTCTTTATGAGTTCCTGGACTTTCTTCCTTCTCCTTCTTTTATTCTCTTTCTCCCAAGCTCTAAGCGTGAATAATACTTTTTTTATCTGACAAAAACTTTTTTACCCCAATTAAACCCTTAAAATTATTTAGGAAATAAATGGGCAAAAATTCTACTTTACCCTTACTAAAATCCGGATTTGGACCTTCCTTAATCCAATAACCGAACATACAAAAGGTCTATCTCCCTCAAACTATATCAAAATTGTGCAAATTTGGCGTCGTTGGAAATATCCTTCCAACGGAATTACAACCATAACAAGAACTACCTCTAAATCCTCCTGATCTAGAAGTTATGGTCGTCTGAAAATGGATAAAAACTAACTTTTACACAAAGTAAATTTTCCATATTTTTTTTATCTTTCCAGGAGTGTAATTTTTATTTCTTAGACTATTCCTAGTTATTTCAAGTTACGAGATGTTATAATATCTTCCCCTTTGGAACATCCGTCCTCGAATGATATTTCTTTCACCAACCTCATTTTCACTCTCAACAAACAAAAGCAAGTAATAACATTCTAACACATAATCTTATAAATGGCTAAGAATAGAATTTACTACCTTGATCTACATTCTCTCCTGATTTAAAGAGATGTGGATATATCTTCTTCATATCCACCTCAGCTTCCAAGTCACTTCTTCAACGAATTAGTTCTCCATAGGCCCTTGAATGATGCAAATTACTTAGTCCTCAACTTGCGAACTTGACGATCTAAAATCAGAACCGAAATCTCTTCGTAGAGCAATCTACACTTAATCCCAACATTCTCATATGGTACAATTAATGAAGGATCAACCAAGCACTTCTTCAACATAAAAATATGGAATACTCGGTGAACCACTTCTAACATTGGGGTAACTTCACTCCTAAGCTACAATGCTAACTCACTTGAAGAATCAATAAGTAACAATATACCGGGGAATAAGTTTCCCTTTCTTACCAAACCTCAAAAAACCCTTCATTGGTTAAACTTTATATACACCCAATCATCCACCTCAAACTCTAAAGGCCTTCTCCTAACATATGTGTACGACTTTTGCCGACGTATTGTCGTTTACAATCTCTCTTGAATCACTTTCACTTTATCCATAGCTCGGTGAACTAGATCTGGAACTATTAACCCTGCTTCACTAAAATCTAACCATCCAATAGAAGATATGCATCTTCTCCCACAAAGAGCTTAGTATGGAGCCATTTGGATGCTCGAACGGTAGTATCATTGTAAGAAAACACAATGATAGGTATGTGATCATCATTTTTCCCTTTTGGTCAATGAATTACACAAGATCTCAACATTTCTTCTAAGGTCTAGCTAGTACGCTGTACTTGTCCATCTGTTTGAGGATGAAAAGAAGTACTTAAGTTCACCTTTGAACCCTAACCTTTCTGGCTTTATTTCCAAAACTGTGTGGTAAATTGTGCGCCTCTATCTAAAATAATGTAAAACAGAATTCCATTAGGTTTAATACTTCTTGAACGTAAAACTTAGAATAATCTTCGGTGGAATAGGTAGTCTTTACGGGTAGAATGTGGGCTGTTTTTTCATTATATCGACAATTACCCAAAAAGAATCATACTGCCTGCGAGACCTTGGTAAGACTGTGATGAAGTCCATATTAATCATCTCTCACTTCCATTCCGGATGTTCTATATTCTGAGCCAACCCTCCAAGCCTTTGGCTTTTTACCTTCACTTGTTGGCAATTTGTGCATTTAGCAATAAACTGAGAAATGTCTTTCTTCATACCTTCCCACCAATATACCTCTCAAATTGTGGTACATATTTGTGGAAACTAGATGAATGGAATATTTGGATATATGAACCTCCTCTATGATCCTCTCTTTGAGTCCATCCACCCTAAGAACACACAATCTAGCTTGATACTTCAGCACACCTTCTCTCCCTTGAAAGACAATGCTCTTTTCTTATTAACATTCGCCTTCAAATTAAGTAAAATGGTGTCTTTGTATTGCTTGTCATTCTTGTGTGGCAATAATGATGACTCAACCCCATTGGTCACCCAATTCCCTCTTTTTCTTCTTCAACATAGGCAGTACCCCCAATGGATAATCTGCTTAAGGATTCTGCAACTACATTTGCGTTACTTGAATGGTAAAGAATACTTAAGTAATAATCCTTGAGTAGTTCTAACCACGTCCTTTGTATGAGATTTAGCTTTTTCTGGGTGACACGTATTAGAGGCTCATGTGATCAGTTAATATATCAACATGAACACCATACAAGTAGTGATTCCATATCTTCAAAACAAAAAATATGACAGTCAACTCTAATTCATGGGTTGGGCAATTCTTCTCATGGACCTTCAACCTTCGTGAGGCATAAGCTATGACTTTGCCATTTTTCATTAATATAGATCCCAAACCAACTCATGATGTATCATAATACACAACAAAACCTTGGGTGCCCTCTAGCAAGGTCAAGATCGGAGTGGTAGCCAATCTCTTTTTCAACTCCTTAAAGTTGTGCTCACAAGCTTCATACCATTGAAACTTGACTGTCTTGTGAGTTAGATTGCTCAAAGGGGACAAGATAGGTGAAAACCCTTTAACAAATCTCCTATAATAGACAGCCAAACCCTTCAACAAATCTACCATGTATAACTCTATTAAATTAATAATAGTACTCTTGTAACTGAAGGAAATAGGACAATCACGATAGACTGTTTTTTATAGAATGTATTCACCAACAAGTGTTGAAACACTGAATGATTCACTAAGTTGCTCAGGAATAATTTCAAAGTTCATAGCAACATATGGAGCTATAAAATATAAACTTGCTCTTGGGTACAGCAATGCATAAACACTAAAGTTAAATACTTAAATCATACCAGTGACAACGTCTGTTGAATTATTCTATTCTTGGTAATTGTTGAGAGAGTACGAGCTGTTTTTTCCTCCTCTAGCAGCTGAAATAGTTCCATTAGGTGCAGCCCTGTCTGGTGGAGCAACTAATGAAGACTGAGCCCTATTGCTCCCATTACTACTGCCTTGATTGATCTTTGGGCACTTCCTCATGAAATTTCTTGTCGTACCACACTTGAAGAAACTTGTGGAACCCTCACAACAAACAGCAGAGGATTTTTACCACACTTGGTACAGGCAGGAGGCTTATTACCTCTATGAGACACACTACCCCGTGAGTATGAAGTCTTTGATCGAGAATTCTTATTGTGATGGTCAACTCTGTCTCTAGGCTCAGGTGCACTAGAAGATGATGGTGCATGATCCATCTTCAACTGAGACTTTAGCCGATTCGAGCCACCTTTCTACGACCTAGACTCCTTCCCAATCTTGGCTCTCTTGTTTTTATTCTCTTCTATGTCCGTCATATTTTCCTCCTCTACCATTGTACATAGACCATAAACCTTGAAATTTCCCTATATCCATTTAGCAATGCAGCCGAACCTCTTTGCTTGAACCACGACCCAAGACAACAACAAACAAGCTCATTCTACTCCTTATATCCTTAACAATCTCAGGAGCATAGACAGATAGTTGAGTGAACTTTAACCCATATTGATGCACACTTAGCGAATAATTCATTAGGTGTGGAAATCACGTACCTTGGCCTCTTCATTTCTCGGGGAAAGAAACGCCTCAAGAAGGCCTCCTCAAAACAAGCCTAACTTGCAAGTGGTGCATCTTCATCTTTACCCTCCTTCGACTGATCAAACCAAGTCCTGGAAATGTTCTTGTGTTCATAAGGATCTAGCTCAACTCTTTCAGTATCAACCACATACATCACATCAAAAACATTCTTCAACTCTTTCACAAAGTTTTCGAGATCCTCAATTGTTCTTGAACCAGAAAAGTTTGGGGTATTCATCCTCAAGAATACCCGAATCCTCAAAGTGTCCAGCCCTTCTTGTCGAGCTCCCCTTTGTTTCCTGACTTGGTTTGTCACCTCTTGGCTTAGCATTCGGATAACATCGCGTAACTTAGAATTGGTAACTTTTCCTTGAGGTTGTACTTTTGGTGCATTAGTACCTTTGGTTCCTCTAAGTTTATTCTAGTTGGACGACCTCTAACTACTCTTCATGGAGGAATTATGATCTTAAACACACGCTGCATGAATAAGAGGGAAACTTTTTAGAGATAAACTCTAACGCATGAATGGAATTCTAAAAGAAGGGAGGAATTCCTAAATGTTGTAGCCTCATAATCATATATGTGGCACGCTTCACACTAATTACTAAGACTCTATAAACACAACTTCATAGACTCCCTAGGACACTTAAACTATGTGCTCTGATACCATGTTTTTACGCTCTGAGCCTATACCCTAGAGTGTCCAGCATCCAATGACCATTGTTGTCCTTGAATGAACCCTTGACTTCGCTTACATAACTTAATGAGAGACTTAAACCAAGAGATACCTCAACAAATAACTTTATATATGATATTTAGCTACAATAGAAATTTCAAGTGTTATTGTTTACAAAAAAGATGAAAAGACTAAATAAAACTAACATTGTTTGTCTATGAAGCCTCTAAAATGAAGCTGTATGGTGGGATAGGACCCCAATTAATATAATAACTGAAAAAATTAAATCCAATAGCTAAATGAAAAGGAATTTCCTTTGGAAAGAAGGGAGGACCACCAATGACTCTAAGCTACTCACTAGATCTACGACATGCCAAATGTTGATCTTAGTTACCTGCATCTGCACCATAATTCAATTTAGGCCAACTGGCATCAATACATCAAACGTATGAGTATGTGAATTGGAATGCTAACAACACTTAAGCTTGAAAGCTCTGAATGTATTCAAGATTCAATTAACTCTGATATGTATAAAAAATACAAGTAAACTAATGTATATAAGAATACAATAACTTATGTTAGAGTTTATCTAACCGACAACCATCAATCAAGAGATACAATGATCATACAATAATCTACCACACGCTGCCAGCGCATCCTATACCCAGCAAATGGTATAAGACACGAACTTTCTAATGGATCCACTATTCTACTACGAAAAAGGTTCACCTTAAAAGTATGAACATTTTCTACCCATGGTGGATACATGGATTTTGGGGTCTGTGACTTTTCTGAACTCTCCCCCATATAGGTGCTTAATACTACTCCTAAAATTTACTGTTCTTATGTTTTAAGAATATACTTATTTGTGTTTGAGAATAGTGCTTAAAATACTTAGCTCAAAGTCTATCTTGGAAATTTTAGTTTCCCTACTTTCTTCTTATAGAATGGTTTTGTTCTTTTCTTAAATCATTCCCTAAGGCTCCTTAGAAATCATTGTTTCTTTACTTTTTTAAAATGTGAAAACATTTTAATTATTTGTGGGAATACGTAGTCCCCCCCCCCATTTTTTTAAATTTTTTTTTTGTTGTGTTAAACCTTTTGAAAGAAAATAACTTCAACTTTTCTCTTTTTTTAGCTTGAAACTTGAGTCTTTAAAACAATATTTAAATGTTTAACATTGAATGTCTTGAACCATTGACCGTGGTTTGAATTATCTTTTGCAGGTAAGGATGTTATTCTGAACATTGGGGAAAATCCGATTAAAAGGTTCAAGTGACCAACCACGGACCACACATATGGTTTGTAGTTAAAATCACGATACGAAGTGGACTCCATCGGTGGCATCTGCAACTTTTGAAAATAATCTGCAATTTAGCCTTTCTCAAATATGAGATCTTACACTTTTCCAAATTGGTCAGATGAAAAATACACTATGATATGTAAAAATTCTCAAAATTAAATAAGGCAAGATAGATATTATCTTGAGTGTTATGACTTAATAAGGTACTAAAATGATTAATATAAGCTTTCTAAGTCAGTTTTAAGAGCTTGAAAGTCAAACATCGAAGAACGACTAAGAAGTTCGAAAATTAGCTATGTGTGTGTGTGCTAGTGTGTCCTTTTATGTTGTAAGTGTTTTTAGATATTGTTTGGAGTCTAAAATAAGTGGGGATGACCCTAACACATAGAATGAAATGTCTAGGGTCAAATATTCCATCTACTACTTCCCAAGGACATCCCTAGGTGTCTTTGAGTAGGACCCAACCTTTGGCTAACAAGTTTCCCAAAGCAGCAAGCAAATGCACAAGGATGGAACAAGTATGCATCGCGGACCAGGTTCACCAAGGGCAAATGTTTTGGTTGGCGTCACGAACACATGACGGACTCTACCGTCTCAAAATTTATTTTCAAAAATCTTGTGGGAACAGCTCTGCGTCGCGAACTTGCTCCATGACGATAATTTCAAAAATTAAATTACGTTTTAAAAGGTTCAAATTAATGTAGGGGTATTTCTGAGGTGTATTATATATGGATATTAGGTCATTATACGCCCATTACCCTAATAAAAACCCCAACCCTCATCTAGAGTCAAAAAAATTATAAGATCTCCCCTCTCTAAAAAATTTTGTCCCTAGTAAACCTCCACTGATGAACTTCATGCTCCAAAGAAGAAGGCCAGACTATTCAATTTTTCAATCCTAGTTTCATGGGGTTTCTTGAGTTAAGATATGGTAGTTCATCTTTGATTCTTCTCTCATTCAAGGAGTCAATTCAAAGGTTTTTCAAAAAGGGTTTCCAATTTATAAATTCCTCTTTTTTTTTAATTCTTTTTTGCATACTTAGCAAAAATGAAAATTTCAAGTCCTATCGTTTACAAAAGAGATGAAAAGACTAAATGAAACTAACAGTGTCTGTCTATGGAGCCTCTGAAATGAAAATGGATGTTTCCAGAGGACCCTTAATCATCCTAATAACTTAAAAATAAATCCAATAGCTAAATGAAAAGGAATTTTGCTCCGAATAAGGGGAGGCTCACCAATTGACTATGCGAGTTTTACTGGATCAATGGCACGTCAAACACTTACCTTGGCTCTACTTAACTCATGAATAACTACTAATTTCAATATAAAGCAATTTAAACAACAACCATGTTGCACTCTAAGGAAAACCATTTTCTCAAAAAACATGTGAAGCTTTGAATTCTCCAAGGATACTATTAAAAGTGACATGTATATAAAAATACAAGTAAATTGATGCATATAACAATACAATAACTTGTGTGGGAGTTTCTCTAACAGACAACCATAACTCAAGAGATACAGTGATAATACAATGATTTGCCTCATGTTGTCAGCGCATACTATACCTTGCCAAAGGTATAAGACCTGAAATTCCTAATAAATCCACTAGTCTATTGTGAAAAGGTTACATCTAAAAAGTATAAACGTATTCTACCTATGGTGGCTACATTGTTTACGGGGGCTGTGAGTCGTCTAAACTTTCCTCCATATCGGTGCTCAATACTACTCCCAAGATATAATTACTCTTATGTATTAAAAACATACTAATTTTGCATTTAACATTAGTGCTCAAAATACATAGCTCAAAGTCTATCTTGGAAATCTTAGTTTCTTGATTGCTTCTTATAGAAAGCTTTACTTCTTCTATGAAAACTTTCCCTAAGTCTCCTGGGGAATCAAAGTTTAGTTACTTGTTTAAAATGTGCAAACATTTTTAAGTCTCTGTGGAAATACTTAGTACTCATATACCTTTGAATAAAAGAACTGCAACTTAAATATTTGCTTAGCTTGAACTTGAGTTTCAAAAATGAGATTTAAATGCTTAAATAAGACCCTTGAAAACCTTTAACAAATTTACGTTGAATTACTTCTTAAATTTAGATTTGCCTCTTAACTTACTTGACTTTATCTTAACTTTCCTTTAATTGAATTATGAATTCAAGGTTATTATTTTGTTCTTCAATGATATCTAGGTGTTTAGAAATCATTTGAAGTAATTAGAATCACTGATGGGTATTAATGTACCTGGGGAGGACTTGAAAGAACTAAACTACAAAATGGATGAGGAACGTCGGGTTTGGTGTACTGGTGGCATGCTATTCCAGCCTCAGTTGACAGAGGCTTGGTTCTGGCGTTCAACTGGCGCTCCCGTCCAGGCCCTATTTAAATGATGTCAACTTCTAGTGCACTACAGGTGCAACACGCCTGCTTGCCCAAGTGTGTCTAACAGATTTTCAATTTGTTTTAAATTCCCAAAATGCCTAAAAAACCATATTTATAACCCCAAACCTTTTGAATCAAAAAAATTATCAATACCGAATAGATCTAACTCCAAAACAACATTGAAACTACTAATCAATATCAATGAGGATTCAATCAACTCAACTAGAGGAGATTCGACAAGATTTATCAAGAACTCACTTCAAATCAGATGAAAAACTTTAAAACTACAAAACTAAAGTAATATTGGTATGTGGATTAATTAATCCAACTCGTAAGATCTCACATACTTTGACAGGGATCAACCCCGACGAATTCTTGTCGACGATCTTTGCGTTCTTGGTAAGTTCTTGATCTTTCTGTCTTCGCCTTGTTCTCTTTTCTTTTCTCCCAAGACCTAAGCGTGAATAATACATTTCTTAATCTGACTAAAACTAGTTTTTATCCTAATTTTAACCCTTACAATGATTTAGGAAATAAATGGGTAAAAATTACCCTTACTAAAATCCGGATTGGGTCCTTCCTTAATCCAACAACCCAACTTCTGGAAGTCATATCTCCCTCACACAATATTGAAATCATGCATATTTTGTGTCATTGGAAAGATCATTCAAATTTATTTCCAACTATAACAAGAGCTACCGTTAACTCATTCTGAGCTAGAAGTAATGGCCATTTGAAAATGGCCAAAAACTAGCTTTAACACCTAGGAAAATTTCAAGATTTTTCCTAATCTTTCCAGAATTAGCTAAGTTTGATTAATTTTAGTGAATGAATTGATTAATTATAATAATAGGTTAAACATTACAAAAAAGACTTAGTTAATGTGTAACAAGAGGTAGTTTAAATGTCCACATCATAAGGAAAATGACAAAAATGACCCTTACTTTAATTTTATTAGAGCGATCGATGTACTTAATCATGAATTGCAAGGTCCACCTTGGAAATGTGTTATTTGGAATAAGAGAGTTGGTGTTGATGGTCATGATCGACATGCCTGAACTATTGACGGTGGTCCCTTTTACTACAGTCAGTAGATCTTAAGTAGGTCAAGAATTGACTAAAATTCTAGAGATTTTATGTGTCTTGAACCATGGAACTGCTCTGACTTATGGTTTATAAGTAAGGATTTTATTCTAAACAATGGGGAAAAGCCGATTAAAAGGTTCAGGTGACTAACCACGAACAACACGTATGGTCCATAGTTGAAATCACGATCAAAAGGTTGCCTCCGTCAGTGGCACCTACCATTTTTTAAAAGAATTTGCAATTTGTCCTATCTCAAATATGAGGTGTTACACTTTTTCTAATTGGTCGGATAAAAAACTCGAAATGATGGAATTTTGTCAGATATTATACACAATGATAAGCGATTAGAGATATCTTTGATTTCTAATTTTCCTGGAACATTAAGTGAATGTAAAACCTCAAATGAAATAGGGACGAAGGTAGAGCCGTTATGAGTTTTATAAAGTAATAAGGTGACTAAATGATGGAAATAATATCTTTATTATGGTAAAGACCAAAACGAGGCGTGAGGGAAACCAATTCTTAACTCTTACGTGGAGAACCAACCAATTTAACCTAACTCAAACTACAAGCATCAAGCGGGAAACCAAATGTTACTAATAGTCATTTCTCAACACTTGAAAGTCATCAGATCAAGACATATAATTTCCAATACTAAGTCTAAGAATATAAAATACACAAAACAAAAGAATAAAAAATGTATGTGAACAAAGTATTTGAATCATGTCATGACGAGAGAAACCCAACACGAGCTAAAAAGGATAGCTCACACTGGAACTTGATATGCGGAGCTGACTAGAGTGAGGAAATCAGAACTCCCCCCCCATTATGCAACACTCGCTGCATTTCATAAAAGGAAACAAAGAAGAACAAGAGGGCCAGTAGAGCAACCAACGTATGAGTAAGTCTCTCGGTCAACCAAAAATAAGAACTATATACAAAGAATAATAGTATGAACTGTAAACCATAGCACGTAACAGGTGCAACCCCCCTGTGATAATAAACAAACAACATGAACAAGTTTCAATAAACAATAATTTTAAGCTCTGTATTGTACGTCAACGGTATTCAAGGATCACACAGGAGACTTATCCTCCAAACATACCATTTTTGGGAGTTGAGTCTTTGGATGAGTATCTTCACATTAATTCAACATATTTTCCTTTAATATATCGGTCGGAACGTGACACTCGATCCAATAATACGTGTCTGAATGTGACAATCCGATCGCAGAAAATACATGGTCGGAAAGGGGACACTCCGATCCAGAATAACGTGTCGGAACGTGAACTTCCGATACAAGGAATACCGTGTCGGAACGTGACACTCCGATCCAAGAATATCATGAATTTATATGTTAATAATCATACACATTCATTCGGTAATAATATTTTCATCGATTCTTCTTTATCAAGGCATGACTTCAAATAGAGTGGTTGTTAAAGTATACATTCCACGGTCTCGGGATGTCATTCCAATCACAAAACACCGACCAAGCCACACAATAACACAATCAAGTAAATAGGAAAAATACCAATATCCTCCAATGCATATCAATAAACTATAAAAGTTTACTATGAAATAGCATTAAACATAACCCTAACTCCACCGACGAAACGAAGTCATACCAACTTATTCTTCAATGCTTTCCTTTCCTCGAGCCTACGAAATTGTACATCTATCAAGTACTAGTATGGCAGATTTATAAAGTTAACGAGGTTTATACAACACTCATAGTTATTTTCTGTCCAACCTAAGGACCCAAACTCATCTAATTTATAAGCATATTTACTCAAGTTCAAACAAAGGGTAAGTCTTAATTCCTCCAGTTAGCATCACTTAAGGGAATTAAATAAACCGATGCACCTAAAATTTAATTATCTATTCTAATATCAATATCTTGATTTAAATATAAACCTATAGGAATTAATAAATGATGACCCTTTGAAACAACGTCCCTACTATGAACAATGGCAAAAACAACGATTTATATTCTCTTATTCCAAAAAACAACAACCATTAAAAGTAATAAACATTATGCCCTCCCAATTTACAGAACACACGAACATGCCAACAACCATATGAGATTCAACAGACTAATTTAACTTGTATCCAATTCACTTAATATAGTAATAATAAAAAAGAAAATCTTAATTAAAAATTAAAAGCAACCTTAAATAGTTTACTACATAGTTTATGCTCGGTAAAAGAATAATCGACATCCATACCTACTTGCCAATACCCATACATTATTGCCTCATTCATCCCTAATAACTACCAATTGCTAAGTTTTACACAATGACAATTCAATATTTATATGCTTTTATGTATGTCATATTAGGGATTATCTATAACAAGGTAGCATAGATGCTACTTTTAATAACAGTAAAGAAGTTGGGGCATTAATTGTTTACCTGAGTCGTCATCTCTGCTCTTCGAAAATGTACTTTTGCGACGCAGAATATTAACCCTACGCATGTATGAGTAATTATAAGGTGGACAAAAAAGACCCCATAATAATTTTAATGTATTTCCTTAAACACCAACTATAAATATTTAAACCACCCCCTTAACCTAATAATTATATTTTGAAGAGTCCATCTACCCTTTTTAAAATCGATCGAAAATAGTCATTATCAATAACAGTGTAGACTCAACAAGATCAAAGGGGGTCGGTCGTTACAATTATTTAGTTTGAAGAGTTTGAAAGTCAATGTTTGAAGAATGAACAAGACGTTCAGAAACTAGCTATGTGTGTGCTAGTGTGTCCTTGTCATTTTTGAGTGTTTTTAGGTGTTGTTTGGAGTCCAAAACATGCGTAGATTACCCTAACACCCAGAGGGAAAATTTTACGATCAAAAATTCTATCACGACTCCCCTAGGACAACCCTTAGCGGTACTGAGCGGACCAACCTGTGGGAAAAGAAAGCAGCCAATGGCCAGGGAAAGAAGCAAATGCACATGAGGAACAGTTGAATAACGGACTAGGTTCACCAAGGGCCAAATTTTTGGTCCGCTTCGCGGATACGTTGCTGAATCTACTGTTTCATAATTTATTTTTAATAATCTTGTGGGAACAGCTCCATGTCGCAGACTTGTTCCCCGACGATAATTCCGAAAATTTAAGTTAAGTTTGGCTTGTTTAAAAAAGTATAATTAATGTAGGGGTATTTTGTAGGTGTATTATATATGGATTTAGGTCATTATACACCCATTACCCTAATTAAAAACCCTGACCATGAATTATAATCAAAAAAATTATAAGCTCTCCTGTCTCTCAAAAATTATCTCTCTATTAAATCCTCCATTGACGAACTTCAAGCTCCAATGAAGAAGATCAAATTATTCAAGTTCTCAATAATAATTCAGTGGGACTTATTTAATTAAGGTATGGTAGTTCATCCATTATTCTTCTCTAATTCAAGGAGCCAATTAAAGGCTATTTAGCAAAGGTTTCAAATTCCTAAATTCTTCTTTTTGAATTCAAATCATGGGTTATTTCATGAAAAGCTTTTAATGAATGAATTAATATGTTTTCAATGTTAATTGATGAATTTATCATAAAATACATAAAACCATGATCACCCTAATTCTGTAATTTGTTTTATAAAATGGGTTTGATGAATGTGATTGGATATTGTTAGAATTATGTTTATACTATGTTATACTATCATTAGGTACTGCCAATTATTCCTATTTATGATG
This sequence comes from Solanum habrochaites, assembly GCA_027704765.1. Lineage (NCBI taxonomy): Eukaryota > Viridiplantae > Streptophyta > Magnoliopsida > Solanales > Solanaceae > Solanum > Solanum habrochaites. The sequence continues at coordinate 42,950,152 of JAKWJA010002493.1, read as the reverse complement.
AATTGTTGGAAAATTGTCACGACCCAAAATGAGCCGCGAGTGGCACCCACACTTATCCTATAATATGAGCGAAAACCACCAATCTAACCCCAACATCAGCCATAATATAACAGAATATAGCGGAAGACTTAAACTATTAATGAAACATCGATTAAATAACTTCTAAAACTCAATATTATTTTCCAAAACTAGAAGTCCTCACCACAAGCCATCTCCCTCAAATACTAAATCTAAGAGGATCGAGGCAGCTTTAAATACAACAAGGCGTAAACAAAGGGGCCATGTCGAACTTCAAGGATCAAGACATGATGAGAGAGAGAATCCAGTTTTCGAGCTAGGAACAATAGCTAAACCTGAAAATCTGATATGCGGAGGTAGGGCTAGAGTTGGCGGTTGAGTTGTAGTCTATGGTAGGTGCTGCACTCCACAAATAACCATAAGAGAAAACATACAAAGTAGGGGTCAGTTACAAGACAAGTACTGAGTCGGTACATCGGGCAACTAAAATAGAAGCAATATATATCAAATAAATAAATAAAAAAAACCAACCAAAACTTAAAGGTGACACAACAAGTACCAGAACCATTGCCACAACACCAAGCACATCTAGGAGGACTCAAGCATCCACCCATACGCATTAGGAACATGTTCTTTAAATCTGAGGACATTAGATAATCAACGATTCAGGTCTCTTTACATCCTGGTGTCGGAACCGTGACACTCTGAGCCCTCAACAACATTCATCTTACTATCTTTGTGCGGAACGGGACACTCAGACCCCTTACATCCTGGGGTCGGAAAGTGAAACTCTGATCATCACTATTGGGTGTCGGAACGTGACCACTCCGGATCCTCTACTACCTGGTGTCAGAAACGTAAACTCCGATCTTACTATCCTGGCTGTTCGGAAACTGAGGAATCTGATCCCATACTATGCCAGGTTTTTCGGAACGTGACACTACGATCCTCTACTATCTTGGTGTCAAAACGTGGACACTCTGATATCACTATCCTGGTTCGGCACGCGACACTCGATACTCTACGATCTAGTGTCGGACTGGACACTCCGATCACTCTTAGATCCTGGGAGTTGGAACGTGACACCCGATCCTCTACTCTTATTATTTTTGTTCCTCAAGGCCTTCTTTTATTACCAAGCATCATATTAACAAAGAGGGTTTGAAGTTTAAGATTCAACAGCCCATCATGCTTAATTCATCACAATTACATAAAATCACATCATGCAAGCACCAATTAAGCATATAGAAGACTTACAATTACCCCAAGACATATCAATCGCTATTTCGAGTTTACTACGGAAGAGCAAAAACAATACCTACCTCCACCGAAGAATCGTGACAAGAAAATCTACTTCTCCAAAGCCGCGGCCTTCCTTTCTCCCGCTCGTCTCTCTTCTTTCTGTCGATTTTTCCTTATTCAAACTCTTTTTCTTTTGCTCCTAATTATCATATAATAATTTATAAAAGATGGTTAAAGTAACCCACTATTTCTTTTCAACGGTCTCCTTAACCCCTAAATAATTGGTGATTAACATAAACCACTAAACTTTATAATTCATAAGCGGGAAAGTCCAAAACACCCTTAAAACTTTACCAGAAATAGACCAAGTCAGGGTACGCAGCGTGCCGGTCCGCGGGTTGAGGGACGCGTCCATCTTGCTAGTCGTTCACAGAGTTCAGAGACTCAAAGATTTAAGAGGTCTGTTTACGGCTCGTTCATGCCTGCGACGGTCCGTCCTGCATTTGTCGCGGAGTTAAGAGAGTTGTTCTCTAGTACCCAAATTCCAGAGTCTAAGTGTTTGGAACGAAGAACCCCATCGACGGGTCGTCGTATACCAGCGGCGGCTGTCGTGGGATCCGGTCGACCCAGACAGCTATTAAAGAAATTAAACTCTACTGCTTAAACAGACTAAACAGGTCTTACAAGATACCAATTTACCATCGTTGTCCTCGAACGATCACAGAAGAAAAAAGCGCGAAAGAGTACATGAGTCTGTAAAGAGATGGGGATATTTTTCTTGCTATCAGCCCTTCCCCCGGTGGATCGTCAAACGGACAATTCTTCCATGAACCTCTGTGGATGCAATCTCTCTGGGCCCTCAAACTGCGCGGACTCATATCTAAAATCGCGACAGGCTCTCCTCATAAGACAAAATCTCATTCAAGAAGAATGGAAATCCAAACGATGAGTTATGTTCCATACCCATGGTATCTTTCAGCATAGGAACGCAACTACGAGGTGGCACCATGAGAGTCGGGGGTAAGGGTATTCATAAGATACCTCACCAGCGCTTCAGAACTTCAATGGACCAATGTACTCGGACTAAGCTTACCGAAACCGCATCACCCTTTCGTGGGGGTGCAACCTTCAGAAGAGTCTTGTTCACCCTATAAATCAAAGTCTCTAACCTTCTCGATCCGCTATTCCTCTGACTACTTTGAGCCGCGAAAAAGGTTTTCTTGAATGCATTTTCACTTATCTAACGATTCCCTCAGAAGGTCAGTACCCAAGGCTTAACCTCAAAGCATCAAACAACCCAATGCGGAGACCTACATCTTCTCCCATACGTTCCTCAAATGGGGCCATATCAATACTTGAGTTTATATCACTTGTGTATGAGAACTCTGATAAGGGAAGAAGTTTATCCCCAGAGACCACCAAAACTATATCACACATGACCCGAAGCATATACTCAAAACCTGAATCGGTTGTTCGCTCAGACTGACCATCAGTCTGCGTGAATGCAAGCGAGCAGTACTAAGATCCAACCTAGTACTAATCAGCATGTAATGTTTTCCAAATTAGAAGTAAACGTGCGTACCCCTATCTGAGATGATGGAGAGTGGAAACTCCATTCAATCGAAAAATTTTGGAGATATAAGTTTGGCTAACTTCTCTGCATTGTAGTCACCTTAGATCGTGGAAGGGAAAAGAGAAGACTATTAACTTGCAACAATCCACCCAAATAGAGCATATTACCATTGTCCTTTGAAGACAACCACGAAGTCCATTGCAATTCTACTTCCCACTTCCATCAGGAAGGGCATTCCTCTATGAAGGGTCCCTCTCCAGGCCTTGGTTCTTACTTTTACCTGCGTGACAATTGGCATTGAAAAACAAAATCAACAATTGTCACGCTTCATTACTTCACAAAAAAATGTTGCATTAGGTCGACGATAACATCTTTGGTTGCAACAGTGTATAGAATACCTTGAACTAGAGCCTCTGTAACGAATAGTGGGAATCAAAATCATCGACAGGGGTACACATACTCTGCCCTTATCCTCAACAAGGACCTTTCCTCACAATTTTGCTTCTTTAGCCTATCCCGCCATACCTTTCTCGAATCGGATCAGTTTCTCATCAGCAAAATGCTTTACCGTATATCTTGTCAAGAAAGAAGATCTTGACTCCACACAGGCCAAAAAATCCTCTCCTTCTCTTAGTATTCCATCCTCCCAAAGTCTGTTTAGCCAGAGTCTGAACGTCTATAGCCAAGGGGGACGTGCTGAAACCATGTAAGGAGTCTAGCTCCTGCCCCTGCTTTTCTATGAACGCATAGGCCACACGTTAGCTTTTATCCGGAATGATACAAGGATTAGGTATATCATTTCGTCCTTCAGGAGTTCAAATCCACCTCCTCGTCGCAAATCATCAAATCTTCTGAGTAAAGACATAAGTAACTGCGATGATCTGCATAGATTCACAATAACCACCATATAAATAATGTATCATGCTTTAATGGCAAACACTACAGCCTCAATTCCAAATCATGGGGCGATAATTAAGTTGTGAACCTTAATTACTCGAAAACATAAGCAATACATTCTTCTCACCGCCGCCCAAACAGAATAGGATGAATCACAATAACATGAAATTCGTAAATTCACTCGGAGGGAAGAATTGGTTTGCAGTAGTAACACAGGTCTTGAGCTTCTGAAAGCTTCGTTCACTCGTCCGACTATACAAATGGAACCCTCGCTTAGTCAAGTGTGTAAATTGGGAAGCCAACAGAAGAAAAATCCCGCTGACCCAAATCGACGGTAGTAGATGCTAGCAAACCAACAAAGTCCTTACCTCTGTTGTAACATTAGTAGCGTCTTACCCAAATCCTCACGTCTTCAATCTTAGAAGGATAACAATCATCTCCATCCTTAGAAACCACATGCCCAAGAAGGACACACGAATCTAGCAAAACTCACACTTGAGAATTGGGCATAAAGCTTTTTTCTCCCTCAACATTTCCAAAAGAATTCTCAAGTGCCTCTAATGTTCTTCTGCTCTTCGAGGAGACCGAGGTATATCATCAATGACTTACAATGACAAAGAGATCCAGATTAGGAAATAAAATCCCGTCATCCAATCTCATGAACGCAGCAGGGGCATTCGTAAGCCCAAAGAAATTACTAAGACTCGTAATGCTCCATACCTGTCGAAAAGCGTCTTGGGCACATCGTGCCCGTATTTTAAATTGATATAATAGCTCTCAAATCGTTTTGAGAAGTACAAGCACATTGTAAATGATCGAACAAATCATCGAGCGAGAAGAGGATACTGTTCTAAAGGGGTACTTATTCAGTTGCCTATAGTCTATGCCACATCGAAAACTTCCATCCTTCTTCCTTCACAAACACAAAGGATCACCAAGGAAGACGATTGGTGTATGTACTGAAGCCTTGCTTCAACAATCTTGAAGTTGGGTCTTTAACTCTCTCTTAACTCAGTGGGAGCCATCTATAAGGGGGTATGGAAAATGGGGCGATTGTATTCGGCTCAATATCAAATACCGAAATCAATATCCCTATCTGTGGATACCCGATGGTCTGCCAAGGAAAAACACATCTGAAAAAACTCACGGATATCAAAAACGACGAAATAAGGTACTGGGTAGGGATCACCCTGAGGTGGCCAAGAAAGCAAACAACCCTTACTAATATATATTAGCACGAAGACGGAAGCTAATACGAACGGAAGGTGGAAGTGAAAATCCCAGTTCCATACTAACGGATCGGTCCGCTAGGGCGGTTTGGCCAACTTTACAGTTTTAGCATACAATCTAAGATTGCAAAAATTTGGAGAGCCAAGTTATGCCCAGATTACATCGAAGTCAAACCCTTTCTAGGATAACCAAGTCTACTGAGTTGCTCCCCACCACAAGTTACAAGACAAGACTATACACCTTTTCAACTATCAAAGACTCACAACCGGAGTAGAAGAGTAGAACACGAATAGGCATGTCAGCAACTACAATGTAAATCCAAAACCCCCCCACCCATAGCGGAAAGGTCATGCAGAAGGATGAGCGCGACGGAGGGATGTGGATTAGCATATGCAGAACGAGGGGATCCCAAGGATGCACATAAGAGTGAGGAGGGCAATGACGACCTCACAAGACGCCTTAAAGAAGCGTGTGTGATGGCTAATCCATCCGCACTTAGTATCGACGCCGTTGACCGGAAGCGGCCGTGACAAAAAGGGATGTGACGATTGAGGGCAAGCAATGAGAATAGACGTATGTCCCGCCAAGCCTAGACAGGTGCAATATCTCGACCAGTGGCGCGTAATGGGAAGCAGGGATACAAACAAAGAGGGGCGACGGGGTTTGAACAGACGCATTACAGGTTATCGGCTGGAAGAGTTCAGAGGTTGTGAAAACGCGTAAGTGTTGTCCTGGATGTTTAACCGCCCGGTTACACACCAATGTGTATGTGCGCCGCAATGTGGTATGAAGTGTTGGACCAAGGTATGGTTGCAGAAGTTAAGTTGCCCGCCACCCCGTTTATTTGGTGACCACCATTACCTCAGCCCACCACGTCCTCCAGGAAATAGCGGCTCTTCAATGACCACCTCTACCTAGTAACTATGGGGGGTCTGGTGACGCGTTTTTGACAATACACTCACTAATATGTCAAGTGCTCCACAGATCCAAACACTATCTCCTGGTGCAAACCATAGGTCTCTGGTGAGAAGGACGTGAAGCCACCCACACACCGCGCCGCGCCGCCCCCAACACCCCCCGCCAGTAAGTCAAAAAGGGGGTAGAGCCAGAGCACAAGACACAGGGCCACCATCCCCAGTAGACGTGCCCCCCCGGGCGGCACCGTGAAGGCCTCACCCCGCGGGGGGCCATGGCCAGACAGGGAACGAGCTACGCCTGCAATGAGACTGAATGGTCGGCTAGGTAAACATCCTGAACCTTTGGCCTCTGGAGTAAGAACCCATTTAACTCGCATCCCTTACGAAACTTCTTAGAGGTCGATGCCATGTGAAGTCATATGGATTCCATTCCCTCCAAACTTTATCCACAAAATCTACCACTTCATGAAAGGATTTTTATGTTGAGCTACCTGAGGGGGGGGGACTTGAATGAATCTGCAAAACTGACCCAACCCTTCACAATAACGGCGAACCATTCTTGTGGATGAAGCAAAGCGGGTGGCATACAAGGATAATGCACGAAATTAGCCTCTCATAAGAAGTAACCGAATCTACCTGATCTAGGATCAGGAACTCATCTATCTGCTATCTCCTCAAAGTCCGGGGTGGTATATTATCTCCATATAAAAAGCTAGAGAATGATGCCAAGTCATAGGTGGTCCTGTGCGGTTTGACATTAAAATACGATCTCCACCAAAATTTTGCATTTCCTTGACATTGATATGTTACAAACTCAACAACGAATCGTTCCAAGATGCCCATATTATGTAGCAAACTCATGAAAATTCAACCAGAAAATCATTGGCATCCTCATGATGCAGCACCTTGATATGGGAGGTTCAATTTCAAGGGAACTTACTGAAAAGTTCGTCTGATCACGTGTCATTATAGGCCCTTGGAGTCAATCGAAGGGGGAAAACGTGTCCTTATTTTCCAAGGTGACCATCATGCGGGGAGCCACTCAGCTTGCAGGGTTTTTTAACTCACGGAAACCTGATGGTGTGTTTGTGCGGAAAACACTGGGGAGTCTGGCCTTGATAGATTACCCGAGACGATAAGCAAGAAACCTGAGTTTAATCATCTCTGGTGTGGGTAGTTGGGGTGGGGTAATTTCATAGTTGCCTTGTTCGTTCTACCCCTTCCACCCTCTCTTAATACTTCCTCCGTCGGGGAGAAGTCACCGCCCTAGTACAGCGGCCAGGTCTTGTCCTCTTCCTCTAGAGGACATCCTCCCCGCGACCCTCTACCACGGCCTCTTGCCACTGCTCCTCATTCGAGCTACTAGTCCCAGTGGCTGGCTCTGACGACTTGCCTGTCTTGCCGGTGTTGGTGTTGGCACAGTTGTTGCTCTAGTTCTAACATTCTGCGAGATAGATGTGAAGATGGTTCAGATACAATTTGTATCAACCTATACAATGGGATCCAAGTAATAGAACGAAAGCAAGAGAAAGAATGTAATTTCCTAAGTCCTATAGCCTCTCAAAGAAAGAAAAGGCGTCCCCCTTAACGGTCCTCAAGACTCTACTAGAACTCGTTCTTGTCTGATGAGACCAACGAACCTAATGCTCTGGATACAAGTTGTCCCGACCCCAAAACGATTCGCGAGTGGCACCCACACTATCCTATAATGGAGCGAACCAACTAATCTAACCCAAAATTAAACCATAATAAACAGACTATTAATGCGGAGACTAAAAACTCATTAATAAAACATCGATTAACAAATTATAAGCGAATACTTATTATTCCCATTTAAAATATTAAAGTCATCACCACAAGACACATCCTCAAATACTACATCTATAGTTATAGGAAGCTCAAACAGTAAACAAATAGTCCATGTAAAGCTTAAGGACTATCAAACATGATAATATGAGAGAGAATCCAGTCCGAGAAAGGAACAATATTTTAGCTCAGCATGAAACTGATTATTGCTGAGGGTTATGGCTAGAGTTGCGGTTGAGTTGAAGTCGACGGTACGTGGTGCACTCCACCCAATAAAAAAGAGAAAAAACATACAGTAGGGGGTCAGTACCAAACGCACAAGTAAGGGGAGGTATCATGCTGGCCAACTCAAAATAGAGAGCAATATATATTCCCCCAATAATAAAATAAAACCAACCAAGTAAATAACAGGTGACAACACAAGTACCATAACCATGGCCAAACACCAAGCCACATCTATGAGGACTCAAGCCTCCACACCATACAATTTGTGAACAGGTTCTTATAATCAGGATATAGCATAACGTCAAGATTATTCTCTGTTTACTATTCTGGTGTCGGAAAGTGCCGTATGATCCCACTAACAGTCATTATCTACTATCCTTGTGTCGGAACGGGACACCTAGAATCCTATAGCCTGGGGGTGAACGTGACACACGATCATCTACTATCACTGGGTGTCGGAACAGTGACACCACCGATCCTCTTACTTCTATGTGTCAGCGTGACACTCTGAATCCCCTACTATCCTGGTGTCGGAACGTGACACTCTGATCTCTACTATCATGTGTCGGAACGTGACACTCAGATCCCTACTATCCTGGATGTCGGAACATGACAATACGATTCCTCTAGATCCGGTGGTGTCTGAACGTGACACTTCGATCTCTGACGAGATGGTGTCGGAATGTGACACGCGATCTCTACCCTATAATGGCACTCGGAAAGTGACACCCGATCCTTACTTCATTATTTGGTTCATCAAGACTTCTTTTATACAAGGATTCATTAAAAAAACGAGCGTTTTAAGCTTTAAGGTTTAAGATCAACGCCTCATCATGCTAATTCATAACAATTACATAATCACATCATGCAAGTACATAATTAAGCATATAGAAGACTTTACAAAATTACCCAATAACCTACCTCCACCAAAGAATCATGATCAAGAAATCTACTTCTCCAAAGCTGTGTCCTTCCCTTTCTCTCGCTCGTTCTCTCTTCTTCTTTCTGATTTTTCCTTATTCAAACTCTTTTTCTTTTGCCCTAATTATCATATAATTAAGTATAAAAGATGGTAAAAGTAACCCACTATTTCTTCCAAGGTTTTATATCCTTACCCTCCAAATGATTGGAATTATTAACATTAAAAACTAACTTTATAATACATAGCGGCGAATTAGTGCAAACACCCCCTTAAAACTTTTACCAGAAATCCTACCCTGTCAGGAGGTTTACGCAGCCGTGAAGGGAAGTTGGGCCTGTGACCGGTACGTAGTGCCGTGACGCAGTGACCGTCGTGCCGTGCGGACGTCCGTCCGTGATGAGGTCATAGAGTGCAGAGACTCAAGTTTATTAAAGGTTTGTGATGGCCCGTCATGCCTGCGACGGGTACGTCCTGCCATTCCGTCCGAAGTTCGAGAGTTGTTTCAGTACCCAAATTTCCGGAGGTCTAATGTTTTGGAACGAAGGACCCCTCGACGGTCGTCGTTGCCAATGACGGTCCGTCGTGGGATCTGTCGACCTAGACAGCTATTACCATAAATAAACTCTACTGCTCAAAATGACTAAACAGGTCGTTACAAAAATCGAGTAATGGTTATAAAGGCTTGGATGAAGGTTAAGTTGACCTAAGTTGTTCTAGTCTTGTTGAATTGATCTTGTGTTGAATGGTCCACTTATGGTGGTGGTCGTGTTTACTTGAGGTATAAGAATATATATATGTAATTTTGATTTTGGCCTTAAAGGAATTTATTATGAAGTACAGTGATGGTATGATGTATATGCATGAGATGTCTTATGAAGTAGAGAATGTGAATCTTGAAATTAGTATGTCTAATTGAAGTATGATGTGACTGTGAAGTATGTTTGTGTGTGGATTATGATGAATGTATTGTAATCATTTTTAGAAATCAAAGTTATTAATCATGATGGTTATGTGAATGGCTTCCTCACATATACTCACACACACATAAAGAATGAATGAATGAAGTTAAAGAATGAATGTGAGATTATGGGGGTATACACTATCCGTGAGTACATATATAGTGTCTAGCATCATCTTCGATATTTCTAAGAACTCTAATGAATGAAAAAGGGGCATTTTTGGGTGGACAGTATTCGTGAGTTGATATGAAGTGTTTATGAGAAACCTTACTTTTCCCAAAATCTTTCCAATGATTGAATTATAAAATTGAGATTTAAAACTTAGTAGCTATTTCTTAACCTATAGATAATGATTGTAATGAATGCCTAAGACTTCGTGTGGGATTTATTCTTAGCCTCGACAGGATTTGAAGAAGTGGTGGATACTCTTCGTGAGTAGAGAGTTCTATCCAATGTACCTCTTGATATGAGTACTCTTCGTGAGTTGACATGTAGTACTTAGAATCAATCTCCTTATCCCTGAACTATGCTCCCACATAGGTCTAGCTAGATATTGGAGATCCATGTAAAGGCTAAAATAATTACCCTACCTTAGGCAAGTGGGGATCCCTTATCTGGTAGGGGTAAATACCGGTATTCCTTGTCAAGCTCTCATGGTTTGTGTTAGTTAAATCTAGCCCACAAATGAATGTAATGAACTAGGTTGTCCTAAGGGTGTACTACTTAGCGTATATGGTGGAATAAATACGCCATTTATGCGTTGCACAAGTAGAAATTTGGAGGGAGTCTTGATGTTTCCTTGTAATGAAAATGAATATGAAGGGTTACTCTATTGATAGATAAAGTAAGTTTGTACTTGTACGTCTAATTTAATTGAGTTAAGCATGTTATCGTATTTCTGTGGGGAAGGCTATGTAATGATTAAATGGGATGTGCCCAGTCTAGGGTGATTCCTAAGGAGCACTAAGTAGAAGTAAAAGTATGGGATGCTACTTTCATATTTCACTAGTGTAACTTGGTGTTTGTCTTACAGGATGGTTTCATGTGAACTTCCTAAATACATGTATGTTTCCTCTCGTATATTTAGTACTGAATGTTGACTCGTTGAATTGAAATGAAACATTCTTATCTAGGTGAGTCTTAGAATAACTTTTGCTAACTTAGAATAACTTTGGATAGGAAAGTTCAAATGATCAATGTGTTACTTAATAAAAATGTCTATATGTTGCGAATCATGAAAGTATTACCTTGTATTTAATGACGACTTATATGATGTCTTGTAAACTTGATTCATGAGGTTTTACCAAACTAGCACGAAAAGTATATTTCAACTAAATGGCTTTTGTTTTGTGTTTCTAGCATGTTTGCTATTCCATACTTGGTACAATGTTGTACTAATGCGGCCATAGTTCTTGTTTATAAAGTATAAGTGGAAGGCAAGTGAAGGTTCTTATAAGGTGGAGCTTGGAAAGTTCATTCTCTCAAGATTGGTATGTCCTCATATGTTCAAGGACATGAACTATGTTTGTTTTAGTTCATTAATTTAAGACATTGTATAAGACTTAGTATGTTTCTTTCAATGCAAACGTTCATGACCCTATGATATTAAGACGTGTCTAAATTTGCTTGTGCTGATGAAACTTCCTTCTTTAGTTTATGAAAGAGATTTTCATTAGTTATGTTGTGAAAAAATTTAATTTGGCACTACTTTTCATACCTATGTAATGAAATTGTACAAGACCTCCAATAGGTCTACGCACGTACTTACTTGGGGGTGCTTCCGAGTTGTTGCAAACTTGGTATCCAAGCATAAGGTTATGGAAAATAGTCTTAGGGCCCAAAGAGTCAGAAGCCACGTCTATTAGAGTCTTTTTCATCGATGTTAGTTGCGACACATGTATGAGAGAGGGTTTAGGGCGATAGAAGTTTCACTTTCTTCATTACTCTTGTGTCGTGCTATAGAGTTGAGTCTATTAGTGTCTTTTCCTAATTTCTTCTATTATTTTTATAACATATGAATACAAACAATGACCACCACAAGAATAGACTAGGAAGAAGTAGTAAATGAGGTAGTTCCTCCCCGGAGTAAACATGTCCTTATAGTTAACCAAGAGAATGTGAATGAGGAGATTCCCCCTCAAGCTCCCAATGTTGAAGAGGATATGTCTAATTTGGAGATAGAGCTGATTTTGAAACTTCGACCCAACTCATAACGACTCAAGATCAAGTTCTCATTGTTCATGCTCAAGCCATGACAGCCCAAGCTACCCAATGAGTCTGGCCTTAAGTGAATCCTAATGCAAGTAATCCCTTTTCTATAATCCAAGATTTCTTGACGATGAATACCCCTACTTTTCATGGAATGAAGGTGGATAAAGATACATAAGGCTTTATAGATGAAGTACTTAGGGTGGTAGATGTTATGGGAGTAACTTCTAGTGAGAAAGCGGAACTAACCGCTTACCAAAAAAAATATATAGCACAAGTGTGATTTGACCAATGGAAGGATTAGACACCCTTTAGGGCAAGCCCACAAGATTGGGGAGTGTTTAAGACATCCATTCTTGATTGGTTTTTTCCCTTAGATTTGATGGAGAAAAAGTTAGTTGAATTCATGAACCTTCTTCAAGAGGGAATGACTGTGAATAAGTATTCTCTCAAGTTCACCCAACTCTCTAAGTATGATTTAACATCGGTATCCCACTCTAGATCTAGAATGAATAAGTTTGTGAGGGGTGTCTAGGTTGGTTGAAGAAGAGTGTCATATGGCAATGCTCCATAATTATATGGATATCTCTAGACTCATGATCTATGCCCAACAAATTGGGGAGTACAAACTTAGAAAGATGAATAAATATGGGAAGAGGGCTAAGTCGGATGAACCAAGTCAACCTAAGTTTAAGAATAGGTTTTATAATCAAGATTCCTACATGGTGAACAAGTATAGGGCTTCCAACAAAAATTCTCAAGGAGGGGGTGGAGGTCGCCCTACTTTTGAGAGGACTAGATGTACTACATGTCGGAATCAATATTTTGGTAATTGTCTTGCCGATACGTATGGATGCTTTGATGTGTTAACAAGGGTAATATGAGAGATTTCCCGGTTAAGGCAAAAGGGAAGGAGACCAAATAAGCTCCTCAAGATGGCCCGGAGCCTAATACTTAAAAGAAGAATCGTCTCTATATGTTATAAGCAAACAAAGGAGCTAATCCGGAATAAAGGCCCATGTGAGTCATAATTCCTTCTGATTGTTTTGGTTATGTTTGGGAGTCTTCCTATTAAGTATGAGTTACATGTCTTCTTATGTTATGGGTTCCTTTGATTATATCTTTTAAAACTAATCCCACTTTAGTAAAAATTAAAATAGAAAATATTTGGAATCATAAAATGGGAGAAGCCCGCCCAGGGACCACGCCCAAGTTGACGACTCGTGAAGGACTTCACAACCAAGTTGACGGATCGTTCTCCTTGGGAAAGTATCCACCTTGGACTTGCCAAGCCCCACATGGATAAGGCAATATCACAAACATGTTCATTGGTCGTGTTCATGACCACTGTTCGTGAAGTGGCTCGTGGAAGTTGGGGCAGTAGCTTGGCCAAATGCCTTGCCTCACATGCCACCAAACCAACTTCACGAACACCTTCACGATACATGGTCAATACCGATGACCGTGAAGTCGCTCGTGGAGCCTTGAGGCAGTGTTGAGCCAAGACTGGAAGACTTGGTTTTTTGCTTAGGCCCTTCGTTCCTTGGCTTGGCACAAGCCCAAGCATCCCACCCATCCCCCTCACTAAAACACATTTTTTAACCTAGAGTCTAGCACATGCCTTGTCTTTGACTCACTTAATATCATTCCTCACGACTCTAAATAATCACAAACAATATGAACCCATAAACATACTAGACTAGTTCACACGTCATTGTCGTTGTTTGACTTTGAACCTTAACACCCTCAAAACTCGGACTTTAAAGTGAATGGAAAACTCAACTGGGTTAACATGGTTATAAAAACTCATCACCACACAGTGAAGTCCTGAAATCACCCTAGGTCATTTTTAAGGGTGTTAACCATCGAATAAGTTAATGATGTGAAGTGACAAAATAAATATTATTTAATTTGTGGAGTAGAAGGTGGAGGTAATATGTAAAAAGGTAGCCTAAGGGATAAAAGTTGACTACTCGTCTTGAGGTCTTATTTAACGAGTGTATCTTAATTTGTATCTAGTACTTGTAAGTTAGTATAGTAAGCGAGAAATCATATTGATATTCGAGTTTAATAATATATATTAAGCTTGAATGTGAGGTGAGTCCCATGATCAAAAGAAGGGAAACATGAGTGTGATGATGTTAGTCTTCCGATCTAATCTATAGAATTTACATGGATTGGATGAGGAAATTGATATGTTAGTTGTAATGAATGTGATTGGTACACGTGAGAGACCCTAAATTTTAGATAATGTTAGTGAAGTGTGGCTAAGTCATAAGAGTAATAAGAGCACTAGAGGTGTACCAAAATGGTATGTAATAAGATGATGTTCCAATTGAGTTAATGATATTCTTCATGTGTGCCTAGATAGTATAACAACTCTATTAATTTGGGATAGAATGATGTAAGAATTAATTTTCCCCTTAAGATATAAGTGAAGCGTCCTTATAAGCCATTGAGAAGAGGTTAAGAGAAGCATCTTAGAAGAGGTCCTCCATACGAACTGAACGATTCTTAGTATCTGTTTATGGAGAGTCTAGTAGCCATGAGATAAGTTTTTCCCGAATATTAGCATAAGGAAATTGTAGACCAATTATAGAATATGGAATAGGTCCATCACTTTTAAGTGTCAGTTTTTGACCTAAGGGGCATATGATAAGATGAGAAACCGGTAAAGTATTGAGAATTAGATAGTAATATTCTTCAAAAAGAGTTGAAGTGATGTATCAATCCATTCATTATTGTGTATTTCTCATGTGAAGTTCTTACAACATCTTGTTCATATTCCTGATATCAAAATTATGTCTATGACCTATTCTCATATAGTTTAGAAAGATTCACATCTATGCTTAGTTTCGAGAATGAGGGGAAAATTCATTAACCCATTGAGCTCAAGATTAACCCATAAAGTTTCGGATATTAGCCTCATAATATGGAACTTTTCATATAATCATTTAGGTAACATAGTATGTTTAGTATCACAAATTCATGATCTACTCTCAATGGCTTGAAACATAATCTTATGCCATGCATATTCTTATATCAGATATCTTGAGCGGGTCGTGATTATGATCTTTCACCCTAGAGCTCCTTTAGTTACCATTATAATTTTGAGAGTGGGGTTGTTTATAGTAGCGTTGTAATGATAGAAAAGAAGATTATTTTTTCTTATTGTAATATGGTGTGCATATTAAATCTAAGGTTATGAATTTGAAGGGAGAAGGAAATAAGGTTTTAGTATGAGTAATAAATCAGATTCATGGTAATAATGCATGAAAGTTTTGTTCGTAGAGATGATGAGAGGAGGATGAACTTTTGTAAGGAGTGGTTTGTAGGATTACATGTAGTGGTTAAGGTTCTAAGCTTTGATTTTGTATTGTTAACATTCGGGAAATGTGTGATACACTAGGTGTTTCGGGATTTGAGCTCAAGCTTAGATGAATGTAGCAGTAAGGAGTAGTGTCTTTGGGATAGGATTTTCCCTACAAATGTATAGTACCCCAATTTTGTGAGTTAGATTAGAAAATCACCTTATACTAAGAACTTGGTGAATTTGATTTAGACTTGAATATTGTAAGAGTATCCCTTTCCATTATCATACAAGGCGTCATACAAGGGCGAATGATCTCAAGGGTGGGAGATATTGTAACACTCCAAAAATTTGTAACTTAAGACTCAAACAATTCTTCATTTACTTGAAGGGTCATATCGGGTGATTCTTCAATTGACAACGAAGCCACTCGAGTGTCATCCACGTCTAGGGTGAAGGCTCGGGTCTTTACAAAAGACAAAAATACCCCACATTGATTCATGTGAATTTCCTTAACCGGACAGTCTGAATTCAAAAAGGAAAATATCCCTCATCCAAAGTTGGATTTTAGCAAAATTGGTGACGTAGAAAGAGGAATTATAGATCTATAATTTATATTGTATGGGTTCCTAATTCGTTATGTGCTTAAATTTATGGTCATTTTAAGCTGAATCCAAACTTTAAAGAATTTACAAAATACTTGAATAAATTTTCTTTAGTTCTTTTTTATACTCAAGGTGCTACATCTAGTGACCTTAAGACTTACGAAAAATATAAATTTCGTGGTAAAAGCTTATTCACAACGAAGAAAGGCTCGAGTCTTTGTTCAAAAACTTTTTGGGGTCTAACAGTATCAAAATGAAACTTAAATAATTTTTTCCTTTAGTTCTTGATATGAAAAAATCTTTTGTTGAATATAAATCACCCATGTATCAAGCGAATTATACTGCTAAAGGGAAGATCAAATAATTCAATCTCAACGATATGACTTGTTTTTACAAGGGGTGAAGGACCAAATAGATAAAATATTGAAGGATCGAATAACAAGAAAGATGAAGTGGAGATAGTTCATCTTCGTCATGGTGATCTTCTAAATGCAGTTGAATTTGTCATACGCGGTTGTGGAGGTTATATAAAAAATAATTTAAACCATATAATTATTGATGGAAAACGAATTAGAAAACATTATTATTGATGTTATTTGATATTTCTTTTTGTTATTGGACTGAATAAATTCAAGGGCTATTTCATAAAAAGGCATTAGCTTTTATATCGTTGTTATTTCATCTTTCCTTTTGTTTGTCTAAAGTTCCTCCCATCAATGTTATATTAAGGTTATTTCCAATAATATGGCTAATTTGTTTTCTATGCGATATTTATTTTTTAAGGTAAATTAATTAGAAGCAAGTGACAATTTCTATACTACGTAAATATTGATCTCTTATCCTTTTAAGAAAATCAAACTCAAGCCACTAAACAAAAGTATCCTATTTTTAAACAATATTTCCCTTGTTCCTCAACATGAGAGAGGAAAATGAGTTACGTGCAATTTAATATCACCAGGCTAATATCATCCCATCGTAACTCGCTAGGAAACTCTCCTTCTTAATACACAAATGGTTAGACTGCAAAGTTATAACCCCATAGACCGGGACGCAACAATCGCGAACCATATGTGGTCCCCATGAGAAACCTCATTCTCGCTAACTCTAAGCGGAAGACTAACTCAACCATATATTAGCATTGAGTTGAAACAAACGTTTAAAAATAGGTTACTGAATGTCAAAATGGAAATGAATATACTAAGTATGTATTATTTGTTTTATATAAAACATCTTAAACTCAAAGACACTCAAAAAGTGCTTTTATATGAAGCTTCTATTGTATAAAGATGAATGTCAATACAAGACTCATGACTTCTCAAAGAATGATACTAGTAACTCATAAAAAAAGGAGTCCTCTGGAGGCAAGAAGTCTCACTCAAAAGTTGATAAATGAATGTAGTGATCATAAAAAACTCTTGTTGAGGATCCTAAGAACTTGTATCTGCATCATTAAAATATAAAGGTTGAATGACATTATTACATTGAATATAGTAGTATATCATAGAGTTGAATAACATATAACTGAATGAAAGGAATAGAGAAAAAAATAAAAAGTCAACTGAATATAAAGAAGTAAAGGAATGAAATCGTTTAAAAATTTACAAAATCACATACTCACCTCCTAAACTCAACATATTAAGTTGTGTAATAAAAATACACTTTTCACTTTTTTTTGAGAGAGTCTAACTGACAACCATCATTATGAGATACGTGATGATACACCGTATCGCTCATGCTTCCAACACTTCCCTATACCTCTTCGTGGTATAAACAGCTCAATTAAGTGGTCCACTAAGATATGCTTAAAAAATAAAAAGGAATAATCTAAAATGTATGAGCCTATACCCATGTTGGCATACATGTATTATGAAGAATTTGAGTTGTCTAAACTTTTCCCCATATTGGTACTCAATACTGCTTCCAATAATAAATACTCATTCTAATATGTTTAAACTATATGTCTTCATCTAGTTTGAGAAAATTACTCAAACTAACCTTTTAAAAGAGGTAGTTTCTCTTGAAATATCTTTTGAATTCATAACTCATTTAGAAATCACGGTTTCTATTTTATCGATGTAAAAATTGATACCTTTGGGAATATACAGTCCCCTTATACTCTTAATCAATTCATACTTGAAATTATTTTCTCAAAAACATATAAAAATCATATTTTTTTATAATTATTAATAACTAAGGATGATATACTGCATAAAATTTATGTTACATCTAGATACAATACTAATCATGCATTGAAGACATACTTGAATGTCGTACTATTTATGTTACATAAAATCATTTCTCAAAACTCATCTTTGATTTTCTAAACTCAGTTTAACAACTCAAGTGTAGGCTTTAAAAAGCTTTTAAAAATTTATAACTCAAATCATAGGGTTAATGTGGAATTATTGACATAAACTACTCAACACAGGGATATTAATAGCAATAAGGAAACTTGGTTCTCATAACTGAAAACTCACTCAAGGATTCAAGAACATGGAAATCCTAACTCCACGATATTGCTCTTCTAAAAGATACTCGATCAATAGGATTCAACTGAAATACAAGAAGAACAAATGAAATTAGTAATTTTGATGCATAGCATATAAAAATTCAATAATTGGGGATAGATTTCAAAAAGAATCAAGAATACTCAAATCTAGGGATAGAATCCTAGATTACTCTTTTACTAATTTGAAAGTAGATTTAGGATGTGAGGAAAAACTATTCCAACACTATGATAGCCTTACATACATGGGAAAAAAAGGTTCTCTAAGAATCTTTAAAAAGAACTTGGTTAGAATCCTTGAAATCTCAACTTGAAGGAGAACAATCAAGAAACCATTTCTTGAGATTCTTGATATCTCTATGGCCAAGAATTATGATTTTCAATAGTGATTTATAATTGTATGGATGGATTTGAGTTGTAATGAATGAAATTTTACGAGAAGTACTTACTTGAAGACTAATTTTTTTAAAGAATGAAAGAATCTTGAAATTGATTAATAGAATGTTGAATGGAGTCTTCTACTTTGGTTCTTTATTAGAGTTTTGTCTTAGGGTTTCAGAGAGAGAGAGAGAGAATTAGTAAAGAATTCCTTTAAGGATTTCTTAGAGGTAAAATGAAAAAAAAATGACCTATTTAAAAGTTTTCTCATCGGCTAATTCGTTACTTCACTTTATCAGCTTACTAAAATTGTCATAATTTCTTACTCAAACCTTTGATTGTTGCGAAATCGGTGGCGTTAGAAAGAAGATTCAAATACCTTTTTAAATTGATAGGTTATGTACCGCTTAACGCTTTGTATTCTAAGAGATATTGTCATTTGAATTTGACAAAAAGGATCTTACATCCATACTTAATCGGTAAGAAAACATTCAACTTAACTTTTTGCTATGAGATTTTAATTAATTTAGTTAATATCCAGAATCATTTTCCCACTTCGAGTCTTAACTTAGAAGTGTTCAGGGTGATTTTTCTGATCTCCAAATGTAGCATCTGTCACTAAAATGGTAGTCACTCTGCTTACTGACGAAAGGAACCATAGAGGAGGAGGAGCTGATGATGATGACGATGGTTGATTATTATTTATTATTTTATATTAAATTATTCTTATATTATTATTATAGGATTATTATTAATAATAATATAATAAATAATACTAATGATATTTCCATCAGTGGTGATAGTATGAGTTTTCGAGATGTGACGTAGGATTGAAATCTCTTGCATATATAAGTAAAACAAATGTTGAGAAAGAGTAGAAAAATGATAGAAACTAGATAAGAGAAATCTTTTTTTTTTCTGAAAATGGAAGTGTCATGAATAGCGAAGATGAAAAGTATATACGGATATCAAAATGTTAATGTAAATCGTTCACTCGGTATCGGAAGTAACAACTGGTCCACTCACTGATCGCCACATGCCTTGATCATTAATTACTAGGAGGCGTATGTTACTTCATTAATGTGAGAAGACCTTTCAATCTTTTTTCCCTACAAATAATATAGATTTTCCCACATTCCTTACATAATTTAACAAGTACCTAGAAAATGGGAAGACTATTTTGTGTTTTTTGAAATAAAGATTTGACAATTGGACGTATCAAAAGATGTCACATAACAATTGAAATGTAGCTGAATTTAGTTAGTAAAAATGGCATGTGTGATAACTATAGATCATAATCCTTTTATAAGGGAGGATTAAACCCTAATTAAATCCTACTAGGAAATTAGTTATTTACTTTAAACAATTTTTCTTTTTTTATAAGGAGTCTTCTGCACTTCTTTATCTTATTTAGGTGTCTTCGCTTCTAATTCATATTTACTCATTCCTAATTCTTTAAAATCAGTTATGGTACAAGGTTGTGAACCTATTACACTTTTCCATTACCAAAACTATTATTCAAAATATTATACAGTCATAAATTTCCTCCTTTTTAATATGTCTATGATACCATTTTCCCGCAATAGAGTCCACACAGCCCCAACAAAGAAACACAATACGTCCCCCTTTTGACATATAAAAAAAAGTAAAGATATGAATAACAAGTAAGGAATCTAAGCAAACTCAGAACCAAGAGTGAATATACACACAAGCCCCAACATACCAAAAACATGCAATCTAGTTAATTGTTGAAAAACATAAGTGAACTATCGAGGTGAGCTACTAGAGTTAGTCTCTTTGATCTTAGAGTTTCAATCTGAAGTTTCTCTTTGAAGTTAGTGAAGTTTTGTGAAAAATCCTATGAATGTAGGTTTTTGTTTTTCTTTCTTGAGAAATGAGGTTTTCCATGACAAAATTTTTGTTTGTTTTGTTGGGTTTTTTTCTCCTATGTCAACAAGAACATGATTCTTATTTAGGTGGTCAATGTTCTTCAATTAAAGAAGATAACAACAATTCTTTTTGAAAAATGGAAATCCCTTCTTTCCAGTCGTCCTGAGAGAGAAGGTGTGCAAGCACGACAAAAAAAATTTTTACAAAAATTTTGTTTTTTTTTTTTTTGTCCTGCCAAGGTCAATGAAACTCATTCACCAGAAAATTAAACTATATATAGGTCAAGTTTTGATTCAATAAATATATATATATATACAAGTGCTGACACTTCTTAACACAAGTCCAAGAAGTCTTAGTGTGCAGGATAAGGTGTTGCAGAAGTTCCTTAAGGTCAATCATTGATACTCCCTCTTGAAAATCATGGATCCGACACTAGAGGAAAAGATTTATTTCATTCACCTACCTTACACTTCTCTTTTATATTTATTTACCCTCTGCTTCTTTGGCTTAGTATTATTAGTTGTTCCATCAATGGTGGCAGAGGAAGAATGGGGTTCCCTTCTTTTTCAACCAATCAAATAATTAGTCTTCCACCCGGTGCTTAATGGAGTGCATCAACGCAGTAACTAGATCATTAGTGTCATAAGAGGAATCACCATTGAAATAGACAGAAGAAGAAAAGCCTTGGAGACTTTTTTATGTATGAAAAGTGGTGGTAACAAAAAAATAAGAGTTAAATGGGAGAGTTCACTTTTCATTGAAGAGAAATGGAGTTCCGTTTTCTTTTATTTTTCTTAGATGAGAAGCATCACCTCTTAAAAATATCTATTTTGGCCTTTTTTCTTATTTTTGTCGATATTTCTTTTAATTTTTAAATCTAGATGATGCTTTAACTAATGAAAATTTAATGAAATAAGAGAAGGGTGTAGAAACCCCCTTAATTCCATGAAAAATTAATAAATTTAATGAAGGGTACAAAATTCTCTCAATTCGATATAATATGTGGAGTTTTTTTGTAAACCCGCAATTAAACCTCCATAAACAGGTGATTTTTGTAGTTTTCTATTTCAGAATCTTTTTAGATTACAATTGTTTTATAGAAAAAAAATTCAAATATATATTAAACCTTTATTCAATAATTATGCTTCCTCTCAATCATTATAATTCATTTACATGTTCATAGTTAGTTTCTCATGATTACATACCAATATCAAAAGTTTTCTGGGGTCACTTGTGACTCTAGAACCATACAACGACTAGGGGTAGTCTCGGGTAATAAAAATAACTTTTTTGTTTTACGGTATATTACTGTAATGGAACTAGCTTTATGTACTTATACAATATATACTACTACTTATTTCTAGATCTGCCATTGATTATCCCGACGGATATTCAATTATAAAAGTTAGGTAAATTTCATAAACTTTTTTGGTGATAAAATGACATTCCCATTTTTTAAGGTGTTTGCTATCTACATTGGAGTCTAACTACTTATTAGCATCAGGCAAAGGGGGCATTTCAGGGGGGGGGGGGTTACTCTCTATTCTCCAACCAAATATTTTTCCATATAGAGTTGGAATGCCTTAAACGGATGTGTGGTAATTGGTAAAACCCTTAGTTATCTTTGTAGGGGGATATACCAACGAACTCTCCTTTATACTAGCACAATTCTTAGGTTAAGGGATGAGCATCGAATTTATTGTGTAATTAAAGGGCAGGGACAACATAATTTCGTTGATACTTTTAATTAATGGAAAAGCTACCTATTATGTTTCAACACTTCATTGGATAAAACTATTACATAGAGACTTGGACAATACCTCCTATATGTAACTTGTAACTTCATCAAATGATATTTCTGCATTAAAAAGTGATTAAAAAAATTACTTGGCTAGACAGCCAACCAAGCGATATCGAAAATACAGTATTATGTGTCTTAATAGAGCCTTAAACAAATCATAGAAAACATTGTGACTGGTTGGTCTTAAGGATATAACTGTAGTTGTTGGTGTCACAGCCCTTGCCTACACCCTGGACATAGCTGCCATTCGAAGATAATTGCTGGCCTCGAGGAAACCCTTGGCCTGGGTTACGAACTCAGTAGAAGACTTTAAGAACCATTACTATGATAAAGTGAACAAATTCAAATAGATCAATAGTATAACTTGAATATTTAAAAGTCAAACATTCAACTTGGCCAAAATAGCAACTCAAATCTTTAATATATGAACGATAATGTAAAAACTGCTAACTACTGACTGTCTAACTGTTTATGAAGACTACAAAACAAAAAAAATGGATGTTGAGACAAGACCCATAACATCCTAATGAAAAATATTAATTAAAATCAAAAGAATAAAAAGTGTCCTCCGAAATGTAAAGAGGGTCTCCAAAAGTCTCTGAACTCCACACTAAATCACCACTGCACCTGAATACCGATCCTTGTTACCTGTCTCTGCATCATAATACAATGCAGGTTAACTGGAATCAGTACATAGAATGTATAAGTATGCGAGTTGGAATGCTAAACATAGCATAGGCTTGAAAAGATTCTAAAAGAAAACACTTACCTTTGCTCTTCTCAACTCATGAATAAACTTAACTCATAATAAAGAAAAGAAACACATGCAATATACAAGAAGATTTATAAAATAGTAAATCCAACTTAGTTCGTTAAAGAAAATACAATAAAAACTCAACTTTACTCATGTACAAAGTGATATAGTTTAGATGGGAGTTTCTCTAACCAACAACCACCACTTTGAGCCTAAGTGGTGATACAAAGTTTCTACATCATGTTGCCAAAGTATCCTATACTTTGCCATCATATAAAACTACTTAACTTAGTAGATCCACTAGCATATCTTAAGGAGTCATCGAAAAAGTATGATCTTTTAATAATCATGATGGCTACATGGTTTATGGAAACTTGAGTTAATTAATATGAACTTAGATCCCTACATCGGTTCTCAATACTACTCCCGAAGGTATACTTAGATCATACATTTCTGAAACATACTTTTTTCGTTTGAGATAATTACTCAAAACTTATCTTGAAAGATCTTGAAAACGATGTTCCCTTTTCCTTCTCAAATGTGAAAACATTTATAAAGTCTTTGGAAATACTTAATTCATTATACAATTTTGTGAAATGAACTCAACTCTTTACTCTTTGTTTAACTTGAAACTTAAGACTTAAAACAAAGTTAAAACACATGTAAAAGACTTTGTCATTAAAAAGTTTTAGAACTTATCGTGACTGTTTGACTAAACTCTTATCTTGTTCACTTGATTTTTAACTGATCCTTCAATTGAATTATGGATTCAATAATCGGGATTTGTGATTGGAAAGATGTCATGAACTTTAGGAATGATTTAATAAAGCTAATCATGAGAAAAAAAACTTAAAAACCAATATTTGAAAGTTGCTACGCGATGTGAAGAGGCTTTTAAAATTTTGTTCTAAAACGTCTTTTTAGGAAGAACACTGTGTGACAGTTTCGCGACGTGAAAAAGGAATTCCCAAATCTGGAAACCTTCCCCGCAATGCGCAACCAGTTTCAGATTTCTTCTTTGTTTTACATCTATAAATCCTCTAAACTCTATGGGATCCTTTACCCAATAATTAGAATCTTCTATACCCTTAATATGCATTAGATTCTACTCGAAAACACTATCAAATACGCGTATCAACTTCAAGAAACTCCAATCAACAACACCTACATGATTTCAAATGAAAATTACCAAGAACTCAAGGATTTACTTTCAAATCTAATAGCTTCATCGAATTTAAATCATAACTGGCGCGTGGGACAATTAGCCCAACACTATGTGATCTCACATACCTAGTAAGAATAAATCCTTGGAAAAAACGACGACTAGATTGATCGATCTTGAAGAATCATTCACTTCCTTATTCTTTCTCCTCTTTTCTCCTTTAAATTCCAATTTTCTAAAACTGAATACAATATGATTTGATCCATATTAAACTCCTAAAATGCATTTAATAATAGGGCAATTAAAATATGTAAATAGCCCTTAAAATCCGGATTTGGGTACTTCCTTATTCCAATAACCCAATTTCTAAAAGGTGTATCTCACTCATACGAACTTGGAATTGCTCGGTTGACATGGAAAGATCATTCAAAGAGAATTCCAAGATAATTCAAGCCATAAATGGAAATACACCTATATCATCCTTATCTAGAAGTTATGATCGTTTGAAGTTTATCAAAAACTCACTTTCCTAGCTTAAACAATTTTCCAGATTTTTCATTCTTTCCGAAAACAAAATTATTTCATGTTCTTAGGTTCTTCATTGAAAATTAACATTTTGAGATGTTACAATATATTCCCCTTTGGGACATTCGTCCTCAAATGTGATTGTTCTAACTAGGTTAAGGGTGTAACACGTAACATTCATTTCAAACAAACACAAACGAATTAAAACCAGCATGCCAACTTGTAAATAAATACTAAAAAAGGGTTAGTACCTTAATTTATAATTTCTTGAGTTTCGCAAAGATGTGGATATCTCTTCTTCATACTATTCCACTAATAGACTTCTCTAAAGTCATGATACAACTTGCTAGAACCCGAACGAATGGAATATCTCAAGTTTTAAGCTTCCTCTATGATCCTCTTTTGAAGTCCATCCACCATTTTAACACACACCTGCCTTAATATCAAAATACACCATCTCTCCGTTGTTCAAAAGCTAATACTTTTTCCTTATGAGCATTTGCCTTCAATTCAAGCAACATAGGGTGTTGGTCTTTCTTGTCTTTTACTTCTGACACTAATTATGACCCAACCCCATTCTTCACCACTATTCCTCCTTTTGTGAAATCCATAAGTCTGACTCTCAGGCGTGCAAGTCTGTACAAATCTTTTACTAACTCGCTCTTTTCTTCCTCAACATGGGTGGTACCACCCATAGAAAACCTACATAAAAAATCAGCAACAACATTAGCCTTACCTCGGTGGTAAAAATACTCATGTCATAATCCTTCGATAACTCAAACAATCTTCTCTAAGATTAAGCTCTTTGTGAGTATAAACATATTGCAGGCTCTTGTGATCAGTGAACACATCCACATGAACACAATAAAAATTATGGCGCAATACCTTCAAGAAAAAAACTTCAGCAACTAACTCTAGATCATGGGTTGGGTAATTCTTCTCATTAACTTTCAAATGTTTGGATAAAAAATCTATAACATTGCCATTCTACATTAATAAACAACCCCTGCCAACTCGAGATGCATCACAATATACTACAAAACCTTGAGTACCTTCTAGTTAGGTCAAATTAAACAGTAGTCAACCTCTTGTTCAATTTGTTATTTTCTCACAACCATCAAAAAATTTGAATACACTTGTATTCTGGGTCAACATGGTCAAAGGAAACAAAATAGATGAGAACCCCTCTACAAACCTTATATACCAACCAGCTAAACCCAAGAAACTTTTAATATCAGTTGGAGATGTGGATCTAGGACAATTCTAAACTACCTCAATTTTCTGAGTGTCAACTTTAGTTTCCTCTCTAGACACAACATGGCCTAACAATGCAATAGAATCAAGCTAACTTATACTTAGAGAACTTGGCATACAACTCCTTACCTTTAGAAATCTTAAGAACTGTTTTGAGATGGCTAGGATGATCTTCTTCAATACATGAATATTGTAGTATCTCATCAATGAAGATGACGACAAACATATCAAAATCTGGTTTGAACACTCTATTCATAAGTACCGTGAATGTCGTTGGTGCATTGGTTAAAACAAACGACATTAATAGAAACTTATAATCACTATAGGGGGTCCTGAATGTTGTCCTTTGAGTATCACATTCCCTGACTGTCCACTAATGGTAGCCTGATTTAAGGTAAAGTTTTTAGAAATAGGAAGTACATTGAAGCTGATCGAAAAGATCATGAAATCTTGTAAGAGGATACTTATTCTTGATCGTAAGCTTATCCAATTAATGGTAATATATACACATCCTAATAGAATCATCCTTCTTTCTCAAAAACGAGACTGGAGCGTCCAAAGGTTAGACACTTGGTGGAATAAAATCTTTATCTAGGAGATCCTTTAACTGTTCATTCAACTCTGCTCATGTCATTCTTTATGGTGGAATAGAGATAGGACGATATCTACAATGATGTCCATAAAGAAGTCTATTTCTCTCTCAAAATGGACTCCAGGTAGATCATCAGGGGGAAATTTTTGACACTCTATTACTAAGGATCTGACTGAATGAGAGATATCTCAACAATAGAGTCATTAAGTTTTACTAAGTGATAGATACAACCCTTTGAAACTAACTTTCTCTCCTTAAGGAACGAAATGAAACGACTATTACGCACTGTAGAGTTACTACTCCATTTTATGATTGACTCCTAAGGAATCTGAAACATGACAACTCGAGTTCTACAATCTATTGATACTTAATAGGCATGAAACTAGTCTATAGTTAGAATGACATCAAAATCTACCATGTCTAACTCAAGTAATTCAGCCATGGTGCTCTTGTGATTGATGGAAATGGGACAATAACGTTATGCTAGAATACACTGCCTATTATTGTAGAAACACAAAAGGTTTCTCAAAGTTTCTCAAATGAGAACATCAAATTTATTTGCAACTTAAGGGGTTAAACAAGATAAACTTTCTCCTGCGTCTAGAAAAGCATAAACTTAAAAATTAAAGACTTTGATCATACCAATTAAAATATCTGAAGAGTTCTCTTGCTCTTGGCGACTAGTGATTCCATAGAAGCGGTTTGTTCCTTCGTAATGCCATAATAGGTCCTCTAGGTGCAACCCTGTCAGGTGGCGCATCTAATTAAGATTAGGAATTATTGCCCCTATTACCATTTCCTTGCATGTTCTCATTACACTCCATGAATAAATGACCCTCTTGCCCGCACTTGAAACAACATGTATGCCCTCTGGTTGTACCTACCACACTTAACACATGCAGGAGCCTTACTTGACGTTTTTATAGAACTCGCCAAGAACGTCAAGTAAGGCTCCTGTATGTGATAAATGTTGTAGGACTCACCCAGGTAAATGTTGTGATGGATAGAAAGTTTAATATAAATGTGGTCAAAAGGGTTACGAGTGAGTGACCTAAGAACAGGTCGGGTAGTAGAAATACGGGTGACATAGCCCAATTTTAATCAGTTGCCTCACCAAAAAGGGTTGTACCTAGAGGAGCGACTTTTGGTACTAGCGGATGGGAAAATCCCCTCTATGCAATAATTAGTCGCCAAGAGCAAGAGAACTGTCCAGATGTGGTCACTAGTATGTCAAAGTCTTTGCTTTTGATGGTTATTCTTTGCTAGACCGTAAGAGCAAGTTTGTCTTTTGCAACTCCTTATGTTGCAAATAAGTTTGAAATTCTTCCTAAGAAACTTTGTGAACCCTTCTGTGTTACTTCACATTTTGGGAAGTCTATTCTAGGTATGGCCTGGCTTAATGCCTGTTTTGCATCAATAGATTGTAGAACTCGAGTTGTCAAGTTTCAGATTAATAATGAGGCAATTAGCTAGAGAGTGGAGTAGTAGTTCAGCAGTACCTCAGTGTCGTTTCCTTTCATACCTTAAGGTGATGAAGTTAGTTTCAAAGGATTGTATCTATCACTTAGTACAAGTTAATGACCTAAGTGCTGAGGTATCTTTCTTTTAGTTTGTTCATATAGTAAAGAGTTTCTAGAGGTTTTTTCTTATGGTCTACCAAGAGTCCCTCCTGAGATAAATAGACTTCGACATAAGAATCATTCCAGATACTTATCCTATCTCTACTCCTCCATATAAAATGACACCAGTAGAGTTGAAGGAGTTGAAAGAACATTTGAAAAATATGTTAGATAAGGGTTTCATTCGACCAAATGTCTCGCCTTGGGGACCCCAATCTTGTTTGTGAGAAATAAAGATGTTTTCCTTAGGATGTGTATAAATTACCATAAATTAAATAAGGTTATCATAAAAATTAAGTATCCTCTTCCAAGGATAGATGATATTTTCGATCAACTTCAGGATGCCACCTGTTTCATGAAAATAAAACTCAGATTTGGCTACCATAAGGTGAAATTTAGGGAATGTGATATTCCAAAAATATCTTTTAGAACCAGATATGAGAACTATGAGTTTTTGTTCATTTCATTTGGTTAACTAATGCACCAACAACATTCATGGACCTTATGAACAAATTATTCAGACCTTATATAGATATGTTTCTTATCGTTTTCATTAATGACATACTAATTTATTCAAGGAATAAAGAAGATCATGCTAGTCACATCAAGATTCAGATTTTGAAAGATAAAGAGTTATATTCCAAGTTTACCAAGTGTGAGTTTTGCTTAAGCATGTGGCATTCTTGTGCCACAGAATTTCCAGTGATGAAGTTAGAATTTATAACCCAAAGATAGAAGTAGTTCAGAGTTGGCCTAGACCAACATATCCAACTGATATTAGGAGTTTCTTGGGTTTGTCTTGGTATTATATAAGTCTTGTTGAGGGTTTTTCATCTATTTCTTCTCCTTTGACAGAGTTGACTCCGAAGATAGTTAAATTTCAATAGTCTGAAGCTTGTGAGAAAAGCTTTCAGGAGTTGAAGAAGAGGTTGACTACTGCCCCAGCTTTGATCATACCAAAAGGTACTTAAGGTTTTGGGGTGTACTGTGATGCATCTTTAGTTGTGTGGGGCTGTGCTTTAATGCATAATTTAAAGGTTATAGCTTATGCTTCCAGAAAGTTGAAAGTTCATGAGAAAAATTATCCAACCCATCACTTAGAATTAGTTTTAGTTTTCTCTTTGAAGATATGGCGGCACTATTTGTACGGTTTTCATGTTGATATATTCACTTATAACAAGACCTAATGTCACGCCCTGAGCTACACCGATACGCGGACGTGGAACCTAGGACCACAAGTGATCCTAATCTAACCCTGCTGGCATGATCATGAGCATACTAAAAAATATAAACTGATGCGGAAGCTAAATCATACTTAAAATTAAAATATGGGCAATACCCATATGCTAAACTAATATATACATAAAAACTGATGAGTTTAATACAAATAAGTTATTAACTCAATACTAAGTTGAAACTATGTCTGAAATAAGCCTCAAACTGACTAGAAATGTTGGGACAAGCCCTAGCTAAGTCTAGAAAAAAATGAAACTAAAAGAACAAAATACCAAAAGAAACACATGACTATTGTCCTCGGAGAGTGAGGACTCACCATAGATTCTGCTGAACTGGAGAGAGAGAGTCGATCTAAGCGTGATCTGGATATTGACAACCTGAACCTACATCACGAGAGGAAGAAGCACATGTATGTGTCAGCACTTGAAAGGTACTGGGCATGTAAGATAGTGTAAAGATGAAATAAAAACATAACTGAACAAGCAAAAAATCAAGTATAGTATTTTCAACATGATATACTGAATTCTGAGCTAACAGGATGCAATGACCAAATTTATAACATGCTGAGACTGAATAATAACTAAACTATAAATGGTCAATGCAATATAGTCTGACTGAATTGTGTGAGCTACTAATCACCGATAATAAAAACACATGAGCTAAATGTGGAGTTTGATGTACACGCACAATCGAGAGGACCCAATATACCCTGCCAGAGGTATAAAGGAATACTTGCGTGATCACTAAACTGAAGCTCAGAGAGAGGACTTACAACCTACTGGGTTAGTAGTTCTGGGCTTATTTGTATACGCTACACCCTAGTCTAACTTGGTATTATTATACTCTCAATTAATAAAGTGATTAAAACATTATGACTGAATTTATGTAAATACTAGATAGCTCAAATTGAACATACAAACTGAGAATGCAACAATAATCTGATAATTATGCATTAATAACTGAAGTATGTATATCTGAAGTAACTTAAATATCTAACCTAGCATATTTAATTCAAGAACAAAATAAATGCATACGGAGGGTTCTGAAATTGATGCAATAAAATAAGAATTAGCGAAATAATATGATTTGGATCTTTATAATAGCTAATAACCCAATAATTTTAACATTCAAGAAGACCTAAGTCTAGTCATGGTATGAGAATCAAGAATCTGATTGAAAACTAGGGATCTAATGGGTGAAAGGAACACACTAGTGAAATACCACATGACTGATGATGAAATCCACGAAGAAATATTTAGATTTCGGGGGTAGAACTGATGGTACTTTCATATTCTTGAACCATAGTTCTTGACCTTTTTCTGCTTTCTTTCTTCTAATTTTCTAAGTTTTGATCTATGGTTTTTACTCAGGTAAGTTATTGTTATGTTTATAAGCTTAAACTAACTAAAATCTGATAATTTTAGGGTCAAAACGATGTATCTTTTGGTTTAAAAAGAGTAGGTAAAGACCAAAGACCCGTGAGTTCATTGTTGTCGGACCAAATGACTACTTGGAATGAAGAGCCGTCATTCAATCAACGGTCCATCATTTAGGTCCGTAGGTTGGGTCTGCTCGATAGGCCTTTAATAAAACATACATAACTTTTTACTCGGAAGGTTGGATTTTAGCAAACTCGGTGGCTATCAAAATATAATTCAATTGTCGATAATTTCATAGGTCATGGAGCACCTAATTCATTTTGTGCTGAGTTATGAATATTTGAAGTTGACCCAACAACATTTCTCCCCCTAATTGACTGCTAACTTTCACCTACGGTCATACCTACGGATCGTAGATCGAACGATGGTATGTGCTGGTCAAACGTTGTTCTTGTTAGAGGATTGTGTAAATGGGGTCTTGATCCACAAACACAGACTACGAACCGTAGTCTGAATTATAGACCGTAGGTTTATTCATGGGTCGAAAATTAGCAAATTTTTCTAAACTGAGTTTTTGGGGGGCTTCAGACTCAAACGACGGATGAACAGTAGGGGTTGTAGATCATTATGGTCCATCGATGTCAACCATTTATTGCACCTGTAGATTTTTGAAAAACAAATTTCTAGTCTATTTTAGATATAGGGTGTTACATTATATATCCCTTGGGAACATTCGTGTCACATATGGGGAGCACCCCCTAGATGTAACCGTCATCGTCTTCCTCTTTGAGGACTAAGACTAGCCTCTTATCTTACATCATTACATTCATAGGTTAAAATGTGGAAATTTTAAAAAGTTTTCATTGCTTCTACATTAAGGTTTATATATACCTCTACATACCCATAATATTTATAACAAGTATACATAGACCTTTCGTATAGGAAGATCACTTAGTCTTCTACTTTTATTGCACGTAGATATATAAAATATGACATAGTCTTAAAAGCATGTCTGATCTCATAACCATATCACAAGAGTTTAATAATTGTGGTCTAGCCCATACACCAATATAACAGGACCACATATAGTTCATACAAAGTTTAGTACTCAATTGAAAAGGAAAGAACATAAGAGTCTTAATACTAAAACAACTTCATAATCTTGATAGTGGCATTTCCCGTGGAAAGTGAGGACCTAACCAACTCTCAAAAGCCCTTCAACGACCGGAACCTAAAATGTTGAGGAAAAGGAAAAAATGGGGTTAGTACACCACTTATACTAAGTATGAAACCATATGAACACATATGACGAAATCATGCTAAAAAGGGACATTTCATTAAAACATGTGATTTACATTTGAAAAGTCTTATGCACATTCAAGAAGACCATACCAGTCAATAAGACATATTCATTAAGTCATAGGCATGTACAACACAAAAACGACAACACTAAGTCTAGTCAAGTGAACATGCATATCATATGATTGAACACATAGTCAAAGTAACTTTATCATAAAGTTATAATAGCAACAAGCACGAATAAGAGTACAATTCAACATCACCAAAGGAAGACCATTACTCATGAACCTCTTTAAGTCCACTTGTGCAATGACTAAGCAAAGCCCCATAACCTTACTTAATAAAGTAAACCTAGAAAGAACCATAACCTATGTCCAACTCCACATAACATAACATTAAGAGTAAATAATATCATACTTTAGCAATAGATACCAAATACATGTTCATAAGAGTAATCATCAACACATAGTGTCATTAACATGTAACATCATCATATACATATCATGTACATTTATAAGCATATAAATACATAAGAACATCCTCCTAAGGTTGCCCTCAAGGAAAACTAGTGCAAGGCATAGGTAGAGTCATATATCCTTACCTACGCTAAGTGAAACCTCTCAAGTTAACTTAGTTGCTTTGTACCTCATTACTTCATTTTAATTTAGGGAACACTTGCCTTAAGAGAAATAAACCACAATATCTAAGTGTGAAATACGGTGTTGTAAAACCTTAAACCAATGAAAGGTGGTCTACCGGCCAAAGTAAAACCAAACATAATCATAGATTTCTAGGTGAATCCACTGGCTAGTCTTCCTATGGGGGAAACATAGTTCAAGAACTAAGAGATATGTATGAACCCTCTATATCCTTGGCAATTGGAGCCTCATATCATGGGAATCCATAAAGTAAGTATCCCTTATAGGGTGAATCTTCTTCTATGGATAGTCAACACCTCCGTTGTCAAGTTCACTCGGTACTAAGCTAAGTCCATTTTTGAAATGTCTTTAATACCTTTATTAATTGGAATAGATTAATGTAGGTCATAGGTTTACCTCTTGTATAATCATCATCATCATAGGTCAATAAGAATTGCACGAGTATAACCCTTTCATTACAATCTATATAAGTGAGGTTAGCACATTAACATATCACTTCATAATAAGGCACATTGGTAAAAAAAAATTTGCTTATAACATTTACATCTTAGACAACAACTCACAATCCATAGTAAAGACATTTCAATTCAACATCATACAAACCCTATAAATTTTAATGCAAGGAATACTTCAATACAACATCATAACTTAACCACAAGTAACCATAATTGAAGTAGAGAATAGGGATCACAAGACTTACCAAGTCTCCTTCACAATACATCATCAAGGTATTACCTCAACCCATTAATTCAATGCAATAAGGGTGTAATATCATCATAAAACAATAACCAACATGATAACAAGGATAATTGAATCAGTACATCACAATTCATCCCTAGTTCATAGCATAAGAATAGAGACATAGGTCAAAGTCATAATCTAGATCAATTACTCAAGAACATGCATGGTAGGACTATAATTTACCCCAATCTATTCATAATTTATACCAGAAAATTATCTATTAGTAATTCAACCAATAACCAATTCAATTGAACCAACATTACACAATTCATATCAAGATCATAACCTAAGGTTAAGAGGAATAGGTTATCTTCTACAAACTAGATACATCCACCAAGAAATAACATAATTGAGTTAAAATACATGTTAACCTATTCATAATATCCAAGAGAAATCATAAGAACAGTAATCCATAAAATCAATTTCGTATTGGATGAAAACCCAACTTTTGAAATCAATTTGATAGAACCCTTTTGAGGAAAAAGGTATCAAAGGTTAAACGAATCCCACTAATTGATAATGATTAATGTAAAAATTAAAACATTTTCAGCCCTTGAATCCACCCCTATCTTGGTCTTTAATGGAGGTCTTCAACTAGAGGGAGAAAGAAGAGAGAAGGAAAAGAGTTTGGGTTTGTGAATTATGAGAGCTTAGGTTAGTCTAATTATCTTAGGAGCTTTATATAGGTTGTTAACTAACTTAATTATACCTCCTCCAGACCCCTTATTAACCTCCTAACTAATCCAAATAATCAATTGACTTACATAAAAATGTGCAGAAAAAAATAGACCTCACAAACGGAACCCCGACCCATGCCCCGTTGGTCAATCGATGGGCCAAGGACCAACCATCCTGTTGGTCCGTGGTTGAGTTCAGAGACTCTTCAAATCTTGACCTTGTCTGAATATTCTAAGTGTTCAGGTACGGAGGAAATCGATGCCCTATCGATTGACACATGAATCGTAGATTGCACTCGTTTGTGCACACTCCCTTTTGGAAGCTTCTTTCCAATTTGCAAGGGTCCTCCTCAAGGGATCTTGGTTGATCCTTTGTAGTCCTTCCCAAAATTTTCGACTATGAACTAACTCTGATACATGTTAGAAACCTTTCCACTAATTTTCATCATTTTTCGACTCCTAAAAGCTAGTCAAATAGGCTAAGTCACTTTTGTACCTCATTGAACTAGTCTCCGGATGTCATGGACGTTCGTTGACATTTTGATTCTCTAACTTCCTAAATGACCTATATTCATCAAAATTGACCTTAAAACATTGTCTAAACCTTTTGACACCTATGTTAGGCACTAGTAAACATGTTATATTTTCGAAGTGTTACAATTCGTCCTCAAATAAAGACTATTAGCTGAAATAGAGGGAGAGATTTGCAGTCCCTACTACTAAACACTGAAAACTGAGTTTCTGACTTGATTAAGTTCCAAAACCATGCAAATACACTGAAAATACAAGTTAAAATTGAGGGAACTTTATTCTAAGGCTTAATTCACGCATTAATAACTAAAAAACTGAAGAGAAACTATTACCTCAAGATGGAGTTGAATCGGAAAGAAAGAGGAGAGGATACTTGTCTTTCATGGTTGCTTCTGCTACCCAAAGAGCTCCCTCTATGGACTGATTCCTCCACTAAACCATGATTGATATGACTTCATTGTGCCTCAACCTTCTAATATGACGGTCAAGAATCTCAATTTGTACATCCTCATAACAAAGACTATCTTTCACCTCCACACTCTCTAATGGAACTGAAGGAAACTCTAACTCATTTGACTCCTTGCATACCCTTTTCAAGATCTTGTAAGGGCCTACCTATCTAGGACTGAGCTTCTATTTCTTGCCAAATCTCATCACCCCTTTTATAGGTGACAGTTTCAGGAAAACGCAATCATCAACTTGCAACTCTAATTCCCTTCTCATTACATCTACATAAGATTTCTGACAGCTATGGGCTTTCCTAAGTCTATCTCTAATGATTTTCACTTTCTCCATAGCATGAAGGACTGAATTCGGCCTTATCAAAGTTTTTTCACCTACTTCAACCAACCAACAGGAGATCTACATCTCGCCCATACAGTGCCTCATAAAGGCCATCTAAATGATGGAATAGTAGCTATTGATGTAGGAGAAATCAATAAGAGAAAGGTGATCATCCCAACTACCCTTGAAATTAATCACACAAGCTCTAAACATATCCTCTAGGGTCTGAATGATACGCTATACGTGTCCATCCCCTGCGGATGAAATGTTGTGCTAAGGTTAACTTGAATACCAAAACCCTTCTAAGATGACTTCTAGAAATGAAAATTAAAATGAGGACCTCTTATGAGATGATAGACAAAGGAACCAAATGCAACCTAAGTATCTCATTAGTGGAGATCTTGGCATAGTCCCCCGCTGAATATGTAGTCTTTAACGCCAAAAAGCGAAAAGACTTGGTCATCCTATCAAGTATCACCCAAATGGAGTCATGATATCTGCGAGCACGAGGTAACCCTGTGATGAAATCCATATTGATCACTTCCCACTTCCAAGTAGGAATATCAATCTCTTGAGTCATACCCTCTGGTTTCTGATGTTCTACTTTGACTTGCTTGCAACTGGGGGACTTACTTAAAAAATCGGCTATATCCCTTTTCATGCCATTCCAATAGTAGACATCGCGGTACATATTAGTGGCACCTGGATGAATAGAATATTTGTAGTTATGAGCTCCACCAAGAATATGCTTTCTCAACTAACCCACATCAGGAACATACAATCTACCCTGGTAGCGAAGTACACCATCTCCCCCTTGGGAGAAAGCCTCTACTCTCTGATTGTGTACTACACCCTTAAGTTCAAGAAATATTGGACCACTGTCTTTATTTTCATTAACATCCACTACCAAATATGATTTTTCCCTATTCGGAACTGTTACACCACTATCTGATATGCTCATATGGCGAACTCCCATGCGAGAAAGCAGTGAACATCCTTCACTAGTTCCTTCCTTTCTTCCTTATAATATGCTATGATCATATGCTACTACATTTGCCTTACCAGGATGATAATGCACACTCATATCATAATTCTTAAGGAACTAAATCCATTCCTCTAGCGAACATTCAACTATTTGTGGGTGGACATATATTGAAGGCTCTTATGATCGGTGAACATATCTACATGACCATACAAGTATTTTCTCCATATCTTAAGTGAAAACACCACTACTACAAGCTCGAGGTCATGAGTTGGATAGTTCTTCTAATGAAACTTCTATAATAACCTGCTAGACCTAAGAAACTTCTTATATATGTGTAGCAGAGGTAGGTCTTGGCCATTGTTTCACCCCTTCTATCTTCTTTGAATCCACTCAGATCCCCTCGCTTGATACTATGTGACCAAGGAAAGCAATGGATTGCAACAAAAACTCACATTTTCTATACTTAGCGAATAACTGGCTATCCTTGAGTGTCTGCAAAACAACTCTCAGATCACTGGCATGTTCTTCCTCATACCTAGAGTAAATGAGGATATCTTCAATAAACACGATAAAAGACAAGCCTAAGTATTATTTGAACAATCTCTTCATCAAATCGATGAAAGGTGCAGAAACATTGGTTATTCCAAACGACATAAGTACAAATTCATAATTACCATATCGAGTTCTGAAGGCTATTTTTGGAATGTTACTATCTCTGACTCTAAGTTGATGATAACCCGAACTGAGGTCTATCTTTGAGAAGTGGCTAGCACCCTGAAGTTGGTCAAACAAATCATCAGTCCTGGGGATGGGATAATTATTCTTGATTGTGACCTTGTTCAACTGTCTATAGTCAATGCACATTCTTAGAGAACCATCTTTATTCTATACGAAAAATACTGGTGCACCCCATAGAGAAATACTAGGTCTCATGAAGACCTTATCTAGAACGTCTTTCAATTGATCTTTCAATTCCTTAAGCTCTACTTGAGCCATTCTGTAAGGAGGAATAGAATAGGTTGGGTATCTAGAAGGATATTAATTCCAAAATCGATTTCCTTTTCGGGAGGGACTCCGGGAAGATCTTCTGGAAACACTTCTGGAAACTCACTGACCATTGGAACTTACTCAAGAATTGGAGTTTCAAAGCTAGAATGTTTAACCCGAACTAGATGATAGATATAATCTTTAGAGGTCATCTTTTTTTATCTTAAGTTAAGAAATGAATCGACCATAGGCGCTTAGAGACTACCCTTCCATTCTAAGATTGGTTCATCTGGAAACTGAAAGCGAACAATCCTAGTTCTATAATCGACGGAGGCATAACAGGAATGTAACCAATCCATGCCTAGAATGACATCAAAGTCTACCATTTCTAACTCTAAAATATCTGCTGAGGTGACTTTCTAAGAGATAGTGACAGGGCAATTTTTGTATACCCCTCTAGCTATAACTGGGTCACAAACTATAGTAGAGACTGATAAAGGTTCTGAGAGAGTTTCTGGACTAATACTGAAGTTTATTTCCATACTGAATTACAAAAGACAAAGTAGTCTTTGTTCTCTTTACACTTAGTGAACCATATGTGAGTCACATCCTTAAGCTGGTAGGATGCTAATTTCACCTATCACTACTAGTTACTTGCATCACAACACATATTTTCTTGACATTATTAATGAACTTTTGTGGGTCCTTACAACCTTGTAACCTGAAAACTCAGGAGGGTTCATCCAAAAAAATCTCAAACTCTAGCTACTACTGATCCATCATTTCCATTGGTAGGAACTAAAACTTGTTGATTGTTCTGGTTTATTATAGTATGAGCCATAAGCTGAATTGGCATTCCAAAACTCTGCATTGGAAACCTCCTAATCTAGGGCAAGAGGAAATGCATTAACATTGCATGCATTGACATTTCATACATAAACCCTATGAGAAGGCATGGTCTTAAGTGAATAACTATGGATTAGATAGAATATCATACCAACGCACGATAAGAATATCAAGAAAGCGAAGTTTACCTAAAACACTTCATAGCCTCCCTCTCATTAGATGTGGTACACTTCACACCGATGAAAAGGACTCTACTTCGCACGACTTTTCGAACATCCTAGGAATCTTAAACTTAGTGCTCTGATACCAATTTTGTCACACCCCGAGCTACCCCCGAGATGCGGACACGGACCTAGGACAAGAAGTGATCGCAAGCTAACCCTGATGACATGATCATGAGCATACTAAGAATATAAAATGATGCGGAAGCTAAATCATACATAAAATTAAAGGATGGGTTACACCCATATACTAAAACTGAGATATATGAAAACTGATGAATTTAACACAAAGAAGTTATTAACTCAATTCTAAGCTAAAACTAACTATGTCTGAAATATGCCTCTAACATACAATAAATGTTGGGACAAGCCCTTCTAAGTCTAGCAAAACCTAAAACTAAAAGACCAAAAAACCAAAAGAAACACATGACTATTGTCCTCGAAAAATGAGGAGTCACCACTTATTCTGCTGAATTAGAGATCGGGAATCGATCTAAGCGTGATCTAGATACTGAGAACATGAACCTACATCATGAGAAGATATATCGCATGTATGTGTCAATACTTGAAAGGTAATGTGCATGTAGGATAAAGTAAAGCTGAAATAAAAACATAATTTGATCAAGCACAAAAGCAAGTATAGTATTCTGAACATGATAATCTAAATTCTAAGCTAACTGGATGCAATGACCAAATTATAACATGTTGATACTTAATACTAACTGAACTGTAAATATGATAAACACAATAGTGTCTAACTAAACTGTGGGAGATACTAATAACCGATCACAAACACACATGAGCTAAATGTGGATTCCAATATATAAGCCCTATCAAGAGGACCCAATATACCTTGGCAGAGGTATAAAGGCATGTTGGCATGATCACTAAACTAATACCCATTGAAAGGACTTGCAACTTTCTTGGCTAGTAGTTCTGAGCCTATTTTGGGACGATAAACCCTAGTACAACTCGATATTCTGCTACTCTAAATAAATAAAGTGATTAAGACATTATGATTGAATTTCTGTAAATACTAAATAGCTCAAAATTAACATGCAAACTGAAAATGTAACAATTAATCTGAATAATTATGCATTAATAACTGAAGCATGTATATCTGAAATATCTAACCTAGCATATATAATTCAAGAAATCAAGAAATACATACCTAAGGTTCTGAAATTCATGCAATAAACTGAGTATTAGCGTAATAATATGATTCAGATCTATCTAATAGCTAATAACCCAATAATTCTAACATTCAATAAACCCTAAGTCTATTCTTGATATGAGAATCAAGAATCTGACTGAAAACTAGGGATCTAATGGGTGAAAGGCACCAACTAGTGAAATCCCACATACCTTGTGATGAAATCCACGAAGAAATATTTAGTTTTTGGGGCTGGAACTGATGGAACCTTGTCGCGTTCTTGAACTATGGTTCTTGACCTTTTTCTCCTTTCTTTTTTCTAATTTTCTAAGATTTGATTTATGATTTTGACTTAGGTAAGTTATCTTTATGTTTTTAAGCTTAAACTAAATAAAATCTTTTGATTTAGGGTAAAAACGATGTATTTTAGGGTTTAAACAAAGTAGGAAAAGACCAAAAAAAACCTGAGTTAATTTTTCTCAGACCAAACAATGACCTGGACTGACGGGCCATCGTTCAATCAATGGTCCATCGTTTGGGTTCGTAGGTTGGGTCTTCACGACAGTCCTTTACTAAAATAGGCATAACTTTTTGTCAAAGGTTGGATTTTACCAAACTCGGTGGGTATGGAAAGATAATTCAATTATATAACATTTGATAGGTCATGTAGCACCTAATTAATTTTGTGATAAGAGTCATGAAAATTTGAAGATGACCCTACAACATTTCCCCCCTAACTGACTTCTAACTTTCACCTACAGTTAGAAATATGGACCATAGATCGAACGAAGGTTCATGCTGGTCAAACGTGGTTCTTTTCAGGGGCTTGTGTAATTGTGGTCTTGATCCATGGACACAGACTACGAACCGTACTCTGATTTACAAATAGTAGGTCTATCCGTGGGTTGAGACTTATCCAACTTTTCTGAATTGAGTTTTGGGGGAAACTTTAGACTCAAAAGATGGATTCATAGTATGGGCCATAGCTCAGATTACGATCTGTCGATGTCACCCGTCAATTTCACCTGCAGATTTCTGAAAAGCTAATTTCTTATCTATTTTAGATGGGGTTTTAAACTTACAGTATGTGTTCACCTAGAAAGAGCTCAATCTAAGAAATAGGAGGTGGTGAGAATTACTCAAGGCTTATAACATAAGTATTCTTTACCACCTAGATAAGACTAATGTATTTGTGCTTCAAGAAGTGTATCCATGGGGAATACCCCATGTTGAGGAAGAAGAGAGGGATTTAGCCAAAGATGTGCACAGGCTTGCACACGTGGTAGTAAAATTTAGCGATTCCACAGAAAGAGGGATAGTTGTTACAAACGAGGTTGAATCATCACTAGTGTAAGAGCTAAAAGAAACACGAGACGAAGACCCCATTTTTCCTGATTTGAAGGTGAATGTTCATAAGCAAAGAGTATCAGCTTTTGAACAAGGGGGAGATCGTGCGCTAAAGTATCAAGATAGATTGTTTGTACCTATGGTAGATTAACTTAAAGAGAGGATCATGGAGAAAGCTCATATCTCTAGATATTTCATTCATCTGGGTTCCATAAAGATGTACCATGATTTGAGAGAGGTATATTGGTGAGAAGGTATGAAGAATGGCACTACTCAGTTTGAACCAAGAGCCCAAATTGCCAGCAAGTGAAAGTAGAACACTGAAGTCCTGGAGGATTATATTACAATATTAAACTTCTGAAATGGAAGTGGGAGATGATTAACATGTACCTTATCACAAGGTTTCCAAGGTCTCGCAAGCCAAATGATACAATTGGGGTGATTGTCGATTGAATGACAAAATCAGCCTACTTTTTACCGGTAAAGACCACTCATTCAAAAGAGGATTATGCAAAGTTATACATCCAGGAGGTGGTGAGACTTCATGTAGTTCCAGTTTCGATCATTTTAGATAGAGGTACATAATTTACTCCACAGTTCTGGAAGTCTTTTATGAAAGATTTCGTTTCAAAGGTGAACTTAAACATTTTTTTCAATCTCAAGCGGATGGGCAAGCGAAGCGTACTATCTATACCTTAGAAGATATGTTGAGGGCTTGCGTGATTGATTTCAAGGAGAATTAGGGTAATCATCTTCCTCTCATTAAATTCTCTTACAACAACAGTTATAATTGGAGCAGCCAAATGGTTCCATACGACACTCTTTATGGGAGAATATGCAAATCTCCTATTGGGTGGTTTGATGTTGATGAAGCAGGGTTCACTACAAGAATATGTACATACGACGACATTAGTTTGTGACATTTGAAATAAATGTCGGAAAATAAAGAATTTTACAACATTTAAGAACAAAACGTCATAAAATAATGACATTTGATGTCAAATTTCGTAAAAATGATGACATTTGGCATCAAATGTCATAAATATAATGATATTTGGTTGAAAATATCACTATGATAATGACATTTATTGCAAAATGTCCTTGTTTTTAGCGACATTTAACGAAAATGGCATTTAAATGATTACATTTTGCTACAAATGTCAAATATAATATGACCTTTATTACAAAATGTCCTTGGTTTTAGTGAAATTTAGAAAAACTATCACTTAAATAGTGACATTTTGATATAAATGTCGAATATATTATGACATTTATTGCAAAATGTCAT
Organism: Solanum habrochaites; assembly: GCA_027704765.1. Classification (NCBI taxonomy): domain Eukaryota; kingdom Viridiplantae; phylum Streptophyta; class Magnoliopsida; order Solanales; family Solanaceae; genus Solanum; species Solanum habrochaites. Next base: position 42,907,627 of record JAKWJA010002493.1, on the reverse strand, counting down.
TGATTTTAGTAATATTTAGAAAAAATGTCAAAATAAAAGTGACATTTGAAAAAAAATCACTAAATTAATGACATTTATTGCAAATTGTCATTATTTTTAACAAAATTTAGTGAAAATGTAGTTTAAATGATGACATTTGCTACAAATGTTCGGTATAGTGACAATTAGAAAAAATATAGCTTAAATAGTGACATTTAATATAAATGTCGAATATGTTACGACATTTACAGCAAAAATATCATTGATTTCAGTGATATTTAGAAAAAAAATAGTGACATTTTTTGTATGTTTTAAAAACTAAATTTTCATCTTATTTAACTTAAAAATTAAACTTTCATCTTATTCAGCTTAAAAATAAAACTTTCATTTTATTAAAGTAAAAAAAATTATTATTAAAGCTATTACATTTTAACTATAGATGAAATATAATTTTTAAGTGAATAATAGAAAGACAACTATGTAATTTAGTAGTGAAGTGAACATTTAAAATGTTCATGGAAAAAGTACATTTTTGTTTTTATAAAGTATTTGTATGATAGTGAAGTCTATCATGGGAGTCCTTTTTAGGACTATGATTTAAAGGTCCTCATCCATGGGGACCAAATTAGATTTCCCCTATAAATGAAGTGCTCTCTTCATGTAAATTCATTCATCAAGAGAAAATAACAAGTCTTCTCTTTTTTCTGATTAGTTCTTCTTCTGATTCTATAGTTTTAAAACACTTATCAGCACACGGACTCTAATTTATAAAAGTTGAAGGTTAGTTTGAAGAATTAATAAAAGGTATTAGTTATTCTTTGTTTTTTATTGTTAATGGCCAATCTTACAAAACTAGAGTTCACTGCCCTTCAAAGTTCGGGAAGGAAACTACCTCTTGGGGTGGTGGATGCTGAAAAAAATCACCTTGATGCAATGGGTCTTGGACACCATAAAACAAGAGAAAATAAGGCATACAAATCAAAACTGTGCACGAGCAAATGATTTCTTACGTGATCATTTTTTGACCGAGATTCTAAAATCGAATATCGAAAACTTAAGAGCCACTTGTTTGTGGAAAAACCAAAAGAAAAGATTTGACACTTGGGAAGATGGTCATTACATCCAAAAGCAACGATATGATTGGATGCATCTAAGGCTACCGACTAGGTCTATACCTGAGTACAACTTCACCATGTCAGAAATTCACTTCTCAATTGAAATTATGTGGAGAAAAACGGTTGGTGAGTGAGATTTGAGATTGATATGATGGAAAAGACCGTTTCCTTTTCCAGACCTCGAATGTTCTCTGCAGCAACAATATCGAGAGAAGGGTTTCCAAAAAGTATTCTGAATAATTCTCATCTCGTGGGCAGCCAAATAATGATTTATTAGGGAAAAAGCATGAGAAGCGACCTACTGCATCTGAACCACTTCGTGAAGTGAATAAGGGAGCCCACCATGTAGGCGTTGTGAAAAGTTCGCTGTCCTAATCGTGGTCGTGGGCGTGGACGTGGACGTGGTCGTAATTATGGTCACAGAAGGAATTCTATTCTGCCATTAATCCATTAATCAAAAAAAAGGAAAAAGAATGGAGAGAAGAAACGTGAAGCAACTAGGGAAGGTGTTGTCCGTTGTGGGAAATAAGTCATTATTGCACGGGATTGTCCTACTCCCAAACACTTTGTGAGATTTATCAAGAATCACAAGAAGAAAAGAGAAAAATCTGCAGGCAAATTTTATCCTGAAAATCATGTTGACATCATCACGCAACTTGATGTAGCAGAGTTTCTTTGAACTCATGAAGGAAAAAACAAGACACTTAATTGGTGAGGTTTTGTGAACATGGAAGAGTGATATTTTTTGGTAGTATTTATAATAACATTTCATGTAATGATAGTTGTTTTCATGAATATAGTATTTTAAAATCTAGTCTAGTCGTTCATAGCTGTCTTAATTTAATAAAAAATATAGATTTTTCATTGAATACTTATAGATTCTACTATGATAGAGTTATCCAAATTACTAACTTACTTCACGTGTGTTTATATTATATTAGGTATTTAACTTGTATAATGTAAAAACATGCTGTCTGTTATTAACTACGATTAAATAAGGATTTTATTGATCTCCTAGCAACTCGTTGGTTTGACTTAGAGGAACAATAATAAGGCTCAATTTCTAATATTTAATTAGTTAATTTATTCCTTGAATATATTGTACCCTTTTTGACAACACTAATATTAAGGATATTTATTTTTTGTAGTCCATTCATGTAAGATATGGATTAAGTCTAAGAACTATAATCGAAATTATGAAGATATTTTTTGATTGATTCTGGTACCACACATATGATATTCAAAAATAAAAAATATTTTTCTATTTAAGTGTGGGTAGGATAAAGTTACTACAAATTTTGGGTAGTCACTATATGATTGAGGGTTTTTTTTTGGAGAAGAGCCATTGTAATTGTGCCCAAGGGAACTAAACTCATCATTAATATAATGCTATGTTTTCTCCAAAATCTAAGAGGAACTTGTTGAATTGTAAAGATATCCGCTGAACTATGGTTATCATTCCAATCAATGGATGAAATAATCTTGAATATCTTGGATTCACCATTATGTCTCTGGGAAGGACATGTGTTATAGAAAAAGTGTCATGCTTATCTTCTGGACTGTGTATTGACAATATTTAGTGCCAATGAGGCACATCTTATTACATAAGAAAGAAGTTACGGATTTCAATACATTTTTCTTTGGTATATGATTCGTTCAGGACATCCTGGTTGTCCATTAATGATGAGACGAAGTTGATAGAAAATCCGAATGGGAAATCCACTGAAGAACTAAAAAGTCTTTTAAATGGTGAATTTCTGTAATGCTTGTTATCAAGTAAGTTAATTGTGAGACCTGTATCACCATATGAAGTTTAAATATTTTATGGTCTAATAGATGATTCTTCTAGATGATCTCATGTGTGCCTATTGTCATCTCGAACTTGGCAATTTTGCAAAAATTATTGGAACAAATATAATAAGGTTAAGGGCACACTTTCCTGATAATCGATTAAGTCATGATCTTGATAAGGCCAGAGTTTTCAGTTCAATCTTTATGATTATTGTTTCGCGATTGGGAATCAGAGTTGAACACTCCGTTGCTCTGTTCATACTCAGAAGGGTCTCGCTGAGAATGCTCATTAATTAAACGTTTGTGCAATTAATAGCAAGACAATGCTTATGAAAACTAAGTTTGGCCCACTTCTGCTTGTCGGGGACAGCAATTTCTGCATACGGCAACACTATTCGTCTCAGACCGAACAAGTTATGATAAGGTTTCTCCAGTGCAATGATTAGGGTCAAGAAACTAATCTATTATCTAAACAATGTGGAAGTGTTTGTTTGTATATGTGCTTGTGCCCACACCAAAACCGCACTTAAGAACAAAAAAGGGCTCTCAAAGAGAGGTTAGGAATATAGTTGGGTTGGTCACCCTCCCATTATTCGCTACGGAACCATTTAGTGGAGACATGTTTACTGTAGATTTGAAGCTTGTTGGTTTGTTAGAAACAGTTTTCCCAAAAAATTAGGCGGGAGAGATAGGAAATTAAAACGAGAAATTTGGGAAAATTTATCATGTCTCCTCTTGATCCCATATTCTTCTTACTTGCGAACAAGCAAGTACAAAAGATTAGTCACTGCAGAAAATTGCAAATCAAATGCCAGACGCAATGTACATATTTGCAAAGGATTACTAAATCAATTTCCTGCAGAAAATGTCCCAATTCGAATTGATGTCCTAAAAGACCATCCATAGTGTCATAGCTAAGGATCAAAACACACCTAAAGCGTTGGTAGACGTTGGGTCTAAGGATCAAAAATCCTAAGAAAAGAAAAGATTAAATGTCAAGATGACACTATAAAGCATATAATTATGGAAGTCACAATTTGAATAAGTTCTGCTTCATGAACGAAATTCATGAATTGAAACTCAAGAAAAAAAATGAACTATCCATAAATTTAAGAGACGTTAGAAAAATTAATATGAATCGATCCGAAATAGTGGTTGATTATGTCTTTGCATATAATGTTGCAACAAATTATATGCAAGATAAGAGGATCATGAACATCAAACTTTTTATAGAATGTTCGACAAAACGAAATGATTGGCAAATGGGAAGAAGCAATTCAATCAGAGTTGAGTTCGCTTTCCAAGCTGAAGTTTGGACCTATAGTTCAAAATACCCAATGGTAATACATCTGTTGGTTTTTACAAATGGAGTTTTGTGCGAAAAAAAAGAAATGAGAAAATTGAAATACAAATGTAAATAAAGCACGCCTTGTGGCACAAGGATGTTTCTTCAAAGCATGGCCCGTCGACTATGAAAGACATACTCACCGTTATGATCAAAAACATTGGTTATTCATTAGTTTCACAGTCTATGACAACTTGAAATCATTTGATGGATGTGGTACCGCACTACCTTTATGGATTCACTTCATAATGAGATATACATGAAAAATTCCGAAGGATGACGATGCCTACATCATGTAATTTAAAATCTCGAGAAATGTATTCAATTAAATTGCAAGGATCATTAATGGTTCGAAGCATATGGGCCACATGTGGTATAACCGTCTTAGTGATTATTTAATTAAGGAAGAGGTTATACAAATGATGCAATTGTCAGTGTCGTTATAAAGGAAACACAATCTTAGGAATCTTGTTTGTACTTGCTAGTTATGTTGAGGACATAATATTATGGAACACCAAAACACCAATAGAGCTTCAAAGGCCAAAATTGATATTTAAAGAATGAAGTGAGATGAAGTGAAAAGACTGGGAGAACAAAATTATGTCTTGGTTTGCAAAATTGAACATTTGACAAGTTGTATTTTTGTTCATCAAATCGCCTACACGATAAGGGTTTGGAAAAGATTCTATATGGATGAAGCGGCATCCATTAAGGACTCCGATGGTGTTCGTTTCACTTGATTGTGAATAAGGATCCATTCCGAGCCTCAAGAAAAGGAATGAAGAAATTCTTGAGTCCTGAATACCATATCTTAGTGCGATTGTGCACTAAATGTATCTTGCTAATACTTACAAGGCCTGATATAGCTTTGTTGTTAACTTGTAGCAAGAGCAAGGTTATTAGTTCTGCTACTACAGGAGACATGGAATATGGAATGGGATCAGACACATTTGCGATACTTAAAGGGACAAATGATATTGGATTATTTATTATGTTAATGTTGCCCAAATCTGTTGGTTAGCTGATGAAGGACATTTATCTGATCCACACAAAGGCTCGATCCCAAACAGGCTATGTGTTATTATGTGGGGCTTCCATATCTGGAGATCTACAAAGAAGCCATAGTAGCCACTTCATCTAATCATGCTTTGAATGACAATAATAGTTCTTCATGAAAGCAAGTAAGAGAAGTGTGTGGTTAAGGTCTATGATACATCTAGTCGATAGAAATGTGTGTTTGAAACTGTGATAAAGTACCCACCACTTATATATGAAGATAACTGCAGCATGCATAGCACAAGTTTAAGGGAGGATCATAAAAGAGATAGACAAAGCAAACATTTCACCGAAGCGTTTCTCTACACATGAACCTTCAAAAGAATGGTGATATAAATGGGCAACAGATTAGTTAAAGTGACAATGTGGCTGATCATTCACCAAGTATCTACCACCTGCAACTTTCAAAAAGATGGGCACAAGCCGTGGAATGCGAAGATTCAAGTCTTATGGATTAATGTTTCATTAGGGGGAGTGGGAATACGCGTTGTACTCTTTTTCCCTTTACGAGGTTTTGTCCATGGATTTTTCCTTGTAAGGGCTTTTAATGAGGCAGCATAGAAATGCCGTATTAATAGATATGGTACTTTTCCTTTACTAGAGTTTTTCTTTCTTAAAAGTTCTTTTTAGAAAGTTTTTAACAAGGCACATCACAATTAGGAATTGACATTAAGGGGGAGTGTTACAATTAAGTATAGTTTATGTGAATGTCTATCCCATGTGGAGTCCTTTTAGGATATGATTAAAGAGTCCTCCTACTTGGGGGACCAAGTTAGATTTTCTCCTATAAATCGAGTGCGTCCTCTTCATTGTAAATTCATTCATCAAGAGAAATAACAAATTTTCTCTTCTTTTCTCTCTAGTTTCTTCTTCTTATTCTATAGTTTTATAACAATTTTAGTATTGATTCACCATTAATATCCTACTTCAGAGGAGTGTGAATGTATTTAATTTACAATTGAATCAATTAATTTGAATTAGTTATTAATTAATAAATAAAAATACTAAAAAAAAATAATAAGTAACACATTAAATATTTAAATACTGCTTCTTCTTCCTTTAATAAGAGAACGGAGAATGCAAAACATAAACAATTTTTTCTCTAGTGCATTAAACTAGTGTAATTTTTTGGATAATATTGTCATATTGTAGTTAATTTAGCGTACCCAAAAAAAAAGTTAATTTATCATACGAATTAAAAGAAAAAGAATATTCTTTGTTACTTTTTCACTAATCATTAGTAAAATAGGATCAATTAATATTAATAATTTTTTAAATATTAAAGTCAAATTTTTAATTTAATATTTAGATCATCAACATTAAAAATAAAAATTTACCATGAAAAGAATACCCCCACAAATCATCACCACTTCCCCATTGCCTCCTATTTAAGTAACATATAGGTGTAAAAAATAACTATTCAACTTTAACATGAAGCCTAATAATTAGAGAAGATGATTTAAAATTGACTAATGATTGCTTTTGAAATGCAAATCAGTTCTTTAGTTATGAATGTTCATAAATATTACTCCATTTTTATTAATTATATTTAAACATAACAATAAAAATTCAATACTATTTTAAATGAATAGTAATAAACATTTGCTATTACTTCTCCTATATAAATAGAAGTAAAAAATGCACATGTCAGCACCATAAAAATTCAACAATTTTAAAATTTTAAAATAATTTAAAAATATTTTAAATCTTTAGCTTAAATTATCCAAAAATAATTAGATAACTAAATAATTTTTTTTATAAAAAATTTTAAAATATTTGAACATGATTCTAAAATTAACCAAATTTTTTTTTTTTAAAAAAAAAACTAACTAAATAATTCTATTTTCTAAATAATTTAAAATCGTCTGAACATGATTTTTAAAATTAACCAAAAAGAAATAAAAAAGAGTAATAAACTAAATAATTCTATGTTTCTTTTTTTTTTCATATCCTAAAATTCAAATTAAAATTTGAATTTTAAATTTCCTCATAAGTAATACAGTTTAAATATAAAAGACAATTTTTTAACTAATAATAAAATAATAATAATAATTAGAATAATAATAACAACAATTACAACAACAACAACAACAATAATAATAATAATAATAATAATAATAATAATAATAATTGTAATAATGATTATGATAATAATAATAATAATAATATGCATTTTAAAATTTCAAAATGGATAAAATTGAACTCACAAAACGAGTATATATAACTAAATAAATTTCAACTTCTCGCATTGTGAGTCACCTTGACCGGAATGAAATGACAGACTTAGTCAATCTGTCCACAATTCCAATTGAATCAAACTTCCCCAGTGTCTTGTAAGACCAACCACAAGTCCATTTGCAATTCTCTCCCACTTCCATTCCGGAATGGGCATTCTTTGAAGTGTTCCTCCGGGCCTTTGGTGTTCATATTCACTTGTTGACAGTTTGGACACTTGGCAATAAAGTCAACATATTGCGCTTCATTCTACTCCACCAAATGTTGTTTTAGTCGCGATACATCTGGTTGCACCCGGATTTATAGAATACCTTGAACTATGGGCTTCTGCCAGAATAGTGTTGATCAAATCATCAATGCGGGTACACATCCCCTTCCCTTAATCCTCAACACACCTTCCTCGTCGATTGTTGCTTCTTTAGCCTCTCCTCGCAACACTTTATCTCGGATTCGCCTTAGTTTTCTCATCATCAACTGTTTCCCTTAATCTTGTCAAGAAAGAAGATCTTGACTCCATACTAGCCAACAATCCTCCCTTCTCATTTATTCCACCTCATCAAGTCGTTAGCCAGAGTCTGAACCTCTCTGCCAATGGGCGTCTAGAGGCTTGCAAATGAGCTAACTTCCCATGCTTCCCGCCTTTCTACTCAAGGCCTCTGCCACAACATTCGCCTTCCCCGATGATACAAAATAGTGAGGTCGTAGTCCTTCAGTAGTTCCATCCATCTCCTTTGCCTCAAGTTCAAATCTTTCTGAGTAAACACTCTGAAGGCTACGATGATCCGTGTAACCTCACACTAACCCTATAAATGGTGTCTCCATGCTTCAATGCAAACACTAACCGCGGCCAATTCCAAGTCATGAGTTGGATGTTACGTTCATTGCACTTTTAATTTTGTCTATGCATAAGCAATCAGTTCTTCTCTTGCATTAGCCACTGCACCCAACCCGAATAGGATGCATCACAATACAATGAATTGTTCTTACCCTCTAACCCCGGCATGTGAGGATAGGTGCGGTAGTCAACAAAGTCTTAAGCTTCTGAAAGCTTTTCCTCACTTCATCTGACCTAATACAAATGGAACATCTGCTTAGTCAGTTCGTCAATTGGGAAGCAATAGAAGAGAATCCTTTGACAAAGCGGCGGTAGTAGCTAGCTAACCCAACAAACTCCGTATTTCTGACACATTAGTGGGTCTTACCCAATTCTTCACTGTCTCAATCTTAGAAGGATCTACTACCATCACCCCATCCTTCGAAACCACATGCCCCAAGAAGGACACTGCATCTAGCAAAAAACTCACACTTAGAGAACTTGGCGTAAAGCTTTTTCTCCCTCAACATCCAACACAACCCTTAAATTCTCCTCATGTTCCTTCTTACTTTAGAATATACCAGTATATCATCTATAAATACGATCACAAAGAGGTCCAAATACGGCTTAAATATCCCGTTCATCAAGCTCATGAACGCAGCAGGGGCGTTCGTAAGACCAAAAGACATCACCACAAATTCGTAATGTCCATACCTCGTTCGAAAAGCAGTCTTTGGCACATCCGTTGCCCGTATTTTAATTGATGATAACCGGATCTCAAGTCAATCTTAGAGAAGACACAAGCACCTTGTAATTGATCGATAAGTCATCAATGCGAGGAAGAGGATACTTGTTTTAATAGTTACCTTGTTCAACTGTCGGTAGTCTATGCACATCCGAAACTCCCATCTTTCTTCTTTACAACAAAACCGGAGCACCCCAAGGAGATGCACTTGGTCTAATAAAGCCTTTGCTCAACAATTCTTGAAGTTGGCTTTTAACTCTCTTACTTACTCCGCGGGAGCCATTCTATAAGGGGGTATAGAAATGGGCGTGTACCCGGTTCAAATCAATACAAAGTCAATATCCCTATCTGGGGGCATACCCGAAGATCTGCAGGGAATCCATAAAGAAACTCACGGACCACCGAAACCGACTCAATCGAAGGTACTTGGGTAGTGTCATCCTTGAGATGTGCCAGAAAGCTAAACACCTTTACTAACCATTTTCTTAGCCGAAGAAATGAGATGATACGCACCGGATTGGAAGTGTAGTCACCCTCCCACACTAACGGATCTGTCCCAGGCTTGGCCAATGTCACAGTTTTTAGCATTACAATCCAAGATCGCAAATTTGGAGAAAGCCAAGTCATACCCAGAATTACATCAAAGTCACCCATTTCTAAAATAACCAAATCTACATAAGTGTTGCTCCCCATAAGTTCACCAAACAGACCTTACCTTTTCAAACCACCACACTCACCCACCGGTGTAGAAACACAATAGGCATGTCAGTTAATTCACATGCAATTTTAGACCATTAGCAAATGATGAAGATACATATGAAAACGTGGAGCCAGGGTCAAATATACAGATGCCATGCAATCACAAACCAAAGATACCTGTGATAACAGCATCAGACGCCTCCGCTTCAGATCTCCCAGGGAAACGAACAATGGGCCCTATCGTTTGTCTGTCCATTGCCCCTACCATGTTTCATAGTAGTGGCTCCATTTTGCCCATCACCTCTGCGTTGTGATGACCACCATTACCTCGACCACCACCGTCCTCCAGAAAAGCGGCCTCTACCATGACCACCTCTACCTCTAGCTAGTGGGGTTCTGTAACTCTGGTTTTGGACAATACCTCTTGATGTGTCCAACCTCCCCACACCCATAACACTCTCGGGTGTTCATGCATAGTCTCTCGAGTTGTGTTGACCGTTCTGAGGTGGACCCCCAACTACTCTGTGTGAACTGAATTGGTCGACTGAGTACCTCCGGACTCTGTCCTCTAAGTGAGAACCATTAAACTAGCCTCCCCTTCGAAACCTTTCGATTGTCGATGTCGTGGTGAAGTCGTCTGGCTTCACTCCTTCCACCTCATCACAAGTCTAACCACCTCTGGAAGGATGGTTGCCGTAGCCGCTACTTGTAAAGGCTGAAATCCGCACTCTGATCTCAACCCCTCACAAAATGGCGAATCCGTTCTTGTGGACTGAAACAAAGTTGGGTGGCGTATCTGGATAGTGCGCGAAATTTAGCCTCATACGCGTTTAACTGTCATCCTCCTTTGCTCTAGACTCAAGAACTCGCCCTTTTTCTATCTCTTCAAAGTCCTATGGGATATACTTCTCCATAAACAGGTAAGAATGATTCCCAGTCATAGGTGGTGCCTCTGTTGGTTGACACTCAACATGTGACCGCCACAACGTTTTGCATTCCCTTGAAACTGATAGCTCACGAACACAACGCCAAACGTTCTACATACCCATCTTGTGTAGTAGCTCATGACATCAACCAGAAACTCGTAAGCATCCTCTGATTCTACGCCCTTAAGACCTGGAGGTTTCAATTTCAAGAACTTACTGAAAAGTTCATGCTGATCATTTGTCATAATAGGCCCAGTAGTCAGACGTGGAAATGTGCCTATTCCCAATGATGCATCCATGCGGGGAGCCATGGTATCCATGTCTTATCCTCTAAACCGGAGGTGTTGGTGCAGAAAACCACCGGAGGTGGCCTGACCCTGATCGGATAACCCACTAAGATAAGCAAGTACCTGGTTGATCATCTCTGGGGTAGGTGGGGTGGCATTTCCTCATTCTGCCTTGTTTTCATTCTCCCCTTCTCTCCCCTCTCTTATCACCCCTCCTCGGTCCGGAATTGGAGGAGTCAACCCCGCTCTAGTATCAATGGGCAGTGGTCTTGTCCTCTCTCTCTAGACGACTCCTCAAACACCTCTCTCCACAGGTCCTCTTGCCGTTCCTCCTTCCTCAGCTACACCCCAGTGGCTGGCTCATCGTTTCTTGTCTTTCCGTGTTGCTAGAGCTGGTGCTGAATACAGTTGCAGTTACTCTGAATATGAATGGTCAGATACCAATTCGTATCGCAATACCAATTGACTCAAGTAGTAGCACAGAAGAAGAATGAAAGTGAAATTTTCCTAAAGTCTTATAGCCTCTCAAGCAAAGTAAAGGCGTCCCCCTACCGTTCCTTAAACTCTACTAGACCCTGTTCTTGTGGTGATGAGACCAATAAACCTAATGCTCTGATACCAAGTTTGTCACGACCCAAATCAGGGACGCGACTGGCACCCACATTTACCCTCCTATGTGACGAACCAACCCATCTAAACCTAACATTTCAAGATATTCAACAGAAAATAATGGCGGAAGACTTAAACTCATTAATAAAAACAATTCAATACTATTATTATTATCCCCAAAATCTGGAATCATCATCACAATAACATCTATCTCAAATTACTTAACTAGGATTTAAGGAAAAAAAGTGAAAAACAATAACTAAAAAGTAGCCCTGCCGGAAGTTCAAGGCCTCAAGACTTGAAGAAAAGAAGACCCTCCAAGCTAGACGCACTCTGCTCCCCTGATTTTCCGATGAAGTGAAGACTGGCTAGATCTACTGTTGAGTTGAAGTTGACCGGAACGTTTGCTGCATTACACAAATAACAAGAGGAAACATAAAATAGTGTCGTTACAAACCACAACGTACTGAGTAGAATATCATCGGCCCAACTCAAAATAGGGAACAGTATTATCAATATAATGTAAATCAACTACAAAACAAATCCACTGTAGCACTAACAACATAATTCATCAATACTACACACCGAGTTCACACGTGAGGACTCAGCCTCAATACCATACTCATTTGGGAATTAAGTTCATTAGATTGAGTATATTCGTTCTTTCAAGATTCATTATCTTTCTTTCTTCCTCTTGTGTCGTTACGACACTCCGATCCTCTATTTCTATCCTGGTGCCCGGGAACTGTGCACTCCGATCCTCATTCTAATCCTGGTGTCGGAACGTGACACTCCGATCCTCAATATCAATTCTATCCTGGTACCACCGGAACGTGGCCCCGATCCATATTCTATCCTGGTGTCGGAACGTGACACTCCGATCCTTTTTATATTCTATCCTGGTACCAAGGAACGTGGCACCCGATCCATATTCTTCTATCACTGGGTGTCGAACGTGACACTCCGATCCTCATATTCATTCTATCCTGGGACCGAAGACGTGGCACCACCGATCCATATCTCTATCCTGGTGTCGGAACGTAAAATGACACTCCGATCCATATAATCCTAATCCCTGGTGTCGGAACGGTGACCCTCCGATCATATTCTATCCTGGTGTCGGAAAAAAAAAAAAAAAAAAAAAAAAAGGAAAAAAGAAAAATAAGAAAGGACATAAAAAAAAAAAAAAAAAAAAAAAAAAAGGAAAAAAAAAAAAAAAAGGAAAAAAAGAAAGAAAAAAAATAGGGAAAAAATCAAGGAAAAGAAAGAGAGAAAAAAAACAAAAAAGAAAAGAAAAGAAAAAACAAGTAAATGGTGAAGATAGTGAGGTGGAAATGAGAAAGTTTTAGAAAATGGGGGAAGGAGATGAAACAAAATAAGGAGGAGAAAGGACGGAGTGGGAAGACCGGGAGGGAAAATAGGGAAGATTAGTGGGAATAATAAGGTGGGAAGAGAGGGACGGAAGATAATAGAACAAAGAAGAGGAGAAAAGAGAGAGAAAAAGGAGGAGGAGGGGATCGAAAGAAGTAAAGTGTGTGAGAAAATGTGAACTCCAAAGATAAACAAAGAAAAGAGATGGAGGGGTGACAAGGAGATCAGGGGATAAGAGGGAAGACAACAACTAGAGTACAAAGAGAGGAGGGGAAAACGTGAACCTCAATCCTCATATTCATTCTATCCCTGGTGTCGAACGTAAGACACTCCCTCCTCCATATTCATTCTATCCTGGTACCGGAACGTGCCACCCGATTCCCCTAATTCATCAAGCCTTCTTTTTACACTAAGGCTCAGCATTCTCATTATAGAATTTCTCAAGCCTTCTTTTAATACCTAAGGCATCATCATTCTCATGTATACAATAGTATCAAAGTCGAATTCGGGTGTTCTTTCAAGTTTGGGATTCAATAGCTCTTCAATCATTGCTTTGTTATTCATCGCAATTTCAATAATCTAATCATTGCAAGCATACAACTCTTAAGCACATAGCAGGAGTTTACAATACTACAACACATAATATTCACTATTAAGAGTTCACTACGAATATGCGTAACTGAAACCATAACCTACTCCCACCGAAGAATTGAAATAAACAAGCTATTTTTACAAAATCCTTGAATATCCTCTTCGTTTCCTCTCTCTACTCGTCGTTTTCCTATCTTTGTCTTTTCTTTTGTTTGGTTTTATGCAAACCCTCTTTCTTTTTACCCTAATGAATAAGTTATAATTTAGTGTAAAGGAGGACAAAGTTAAAACCCACTAATTAAACTTAAGGTTACCTCTTTTAACCCCAAATATTAGACTATTAATATAACCCTCAATCTTATAATTAAGGAAAGAATAGTCCAAAACGACCCTTAAAAAAGTGTAGAGGAATCCGATTTTGCTGGGAATGCGCAAACACTGTGACGGGCCGTCGTGACTGAGACGGTCGTCACACAGGTCGTCGCCAGCTCCCTCGGAACTCAGTAAGCCTATGTGTGACCGCCGACAGTGTGCTGGTCCATACTGTCCTCCGTCATGCGGTCAAGGAACTCGTGTCTTGTACAAATTCTCAAAAAGTTGAAGTGTTTTGCAACGCGAAAACTCACGACGGTTCGCGTGGATGTGACGCACGTAGCAGGTCCGTCACAATTACAGCGAGTCGATTTTTTAGTACCCAATTTCAAAAATTATAAGTGGTAATGGGACGACACATCCGCGACGAGGCCGTAGTGCTATGACGGTCAGTCGTTACATCAGTCGTCCCAGCCAGTTTTTCCAGAAATAAACTCTGTGCTCAACGGACTAAACAGGTCGTTACAATTATCGGACCCCACCAACCAATACCCACCCCAGCACCCCCTCTTCCCCCCCCCCCCCCCCCACCCACAAAATAAAAATTGATTTTGTTTTAAAAAATATTTTCGACTTCAAATTTTAATTTTTTTCAACCCTACCTCGACCCCCCGTCCCAACACCCATCCCCACCCCAAAAATAGATTTTCGTTTTTAAAAAAAAAATCAACTTCAATTTTTTGTTATTGCACCCTTACCACCCCCTACAGTCCCCCACCCCACGCAAGAGTAATTTTATTTTTGAAAAATATTTTAATTTTCAATTTTTATTTTTCACCCCTTACCCAACCGCCCACCCCCCCCCCCCACCCCCACATAAAAAAGTAATTGTTTAAAATTATTTTCAATTCCAAAATATTTTTTTCTTTTAGTACTCTTGTAAAAAATAGCAGATATTTCTCAAAAAAAAAAATATTTTTAAATCTAACACAAAAAATTATTTCCTAAAAATATTTTCTATAACTAACCAAATATGAGAAAATAAGTTATAGATCTATTTGTTTTTTTCGGGAAAATATTTTCCTTTATACCAAACACACCCTAGATCATTTTGATTTTACGGGAGGGTTGATGTAGAATATTAAGCTAATTTAAAATTACAATATATAATTTAAAAAAATTATAAATGCAAATTTATTTCAATTTAACATTATATAACTAAAAGAAATATATATTTGAGTTGCTTATGTAGCATTTAACTTTCTCTTTGAACTTGTTCTGATGAGTTATGAAACTGTTGATATATTGAATACTAGTGTCTTATACAAGACCCAAATATCGTAATTCGAAATTTTTACTTCCGAATATCATCCCAAATATGAAAATATCAAAAAAATCTGTTTAGTAGTACTTAAGTTTTCAATATTTAATTATGTCCAATTTAAATTGGTATATACTTTCTAAAACCTCTAGCTATTTTTTTTATGTAAATAAAAACATGGTTCTATCTATTCTACCAATTACTTGGTAAGCATTTTTTCAAAAAAATAAATCAAACATTGACCATGAACAATTTGTAGATTAAGTGAAAAATAAGACAGATTTGCATGATGGACCCAAAAGCTAAGAAAAAGACAAACTAAAACTAGAGCTAAAATAAAATAAAATAAAAAAAGTTACAAAAATTATCCTAAAATTGTCAATCTTTCTTTCATTGGATATTAGGAAAGTATCATTGTTGAGGGAACTTCCCAAAGTGACGATTCATTGCACACTTTTTCCTTCACTTCCATCGTCTCTCTCTATCTCGACTATAGGCTTCAGATTTTTGGGATCGTGAAGAACGGAATGTCGAAACGAGGACGCATAACAGGTTCAACATGTCACTGGGTCAGCCGGTGGCGGTGATAGTGAACTGCACCGATAACACTGGTGCGCAGAACCTGTACATCATTTCCATGGTGTTAGTTTCTCTCTTTCGTCCATCACTAGTCAATGTTCATTTGAGTTCGAGGTCACTGGTGAATTTGGTTGTGGTGGAATAGCTTATTTCAGCTCGTCATTGTCTCTGTCGCTGCTCATAACGAGGTAAAGAACTCTTAGCTCTTTTATTGATTTAGTTTGCACTAAATGTTTGGTAATAATTTGTTCTTTGATTGTTTCTAAGATTTTCCTGCGTGATATATTTAAGTCTAACTTCCATTCTAATCTTAATCTTATTTTCATTGAGATTGGAAGTGTAGTTTCGTTCTAATATCCGTAGTGGGTATTTTTGAAATTATTTTTATGCTTTGTTGTCGTCATGATCATGGTTCACCAATGCATGCTCGTTTTTATCTTGTTTCCACTGGTCATCATGATATTATTAGTTCGTATATAGTGAAATTGTCTTCATTGCTTCATTAGTGTTGTTGAGGGTGCAGAATGAGTATTGCAGTGCAACAGTAAAAAATTTTGAATATATATGTTTTTGTCTATTATTTTGCGAACTAGAAATGAGACTGTAGCGAAAAGCTTTACCCGTGACATTTACTGATTTAAACAGGAGCACTTTTAGAGACTTGAAGTTCAGCTCGACAAGTGAGAGTATTTGGAGGTCATTAGAATGAGGTATGCAAGAAGAAGAGTCAGGAGAATCACCAAGACCAAGAAGACATGCTAGAAAAGTACAACAATTATCAGAATTACGGATCATCAATT
This sequence comes from Solanum habrochaites, assembly GCA_027704765.1. Classification (NCBI taxonomy): domain Eukaryota; kingdom Viridiplantae; phylum Streptophyta; class Magnoliopsida; order Solanales; family Solanaceae; genus Solanum; species Solanum habrochaites. The sequence goes on along the minus strand of JAKWJA010002493.1, from coordinate 42,891,052 downwards.
CATCACCCTTTGATAAGTCTAACTCTAGTCTTTGAACATTCCTAGAAAACGCAAATTAATACATTATCAATCTCGGCTTGAATGGATTTGTACAAATCCAAAAAGAACCCGAATTGGTCTAGTATGCACTTTACACATTTGCAAGTTACAACTAACACACCACGCAAGATACTTCTTCATTGCCTTTTCTTTAGGTCTGGGGTAAGGGTTGACTTTATCCAACGGTATGGTAGCATCAAAATCAAGTCGATAAATGTATCTCCCCAAGCTTAGCCATCGCCTTGAGAGGACACTTGTGTTAGATGCTTCTTTAACAGTAAGAAAAGATAGTATATGTACTAAAACGTCATCAGGTAACTGACTAAATATTTTTGGAAACGTTGTGGAGTTCCAATTATATCCACTCTTTCTCTATTGATATTTCATTAAATGATTTAAATAGTGTATGGCCATTGATTGCATTAATGAGAAAACCAAGGAGTTGTCGTAGTACATGAATGTATTGTTGAATCCATCCCATTGTTTTAGTCAACTTTAGCTATTCAATTGGTACAAGCAGTTGTTAAAAAGGAATAGTAATTGGAGTTGGAAAGAAAAGATTTGGTAGTTCGCAAATTGGTAAGATTTGCAACCATTTTTGACTTTGCTATATTTACCTATGTCATTAGTGACATAAGCGTGGTTTTATCCTTCTATAAATAGAGCATCTTCTCATTTGTAGTTGTAGTACAACCATGGTTACCGAAAAAGGGGAAAAATCATTTTGAAAGCAAAGTGAGGTATTCAATAGACTATATAAGAAATAGTTGTGAAGAAAAATAGAGTTTGAGCGGATATTTTTTTTTAGTAAGACGGAAACCAAAAAAGTGTGTCTTTTGATGTGTAGTAGTAACTTTGAGTGTTGTATTCGTGGACTACACAGATAAAAAAATTCTTACTATAGTAATAAATCACGTTGCTCTCTTGGCCCGCTGGTTTTTTTCCCTTATTCAGAGGGTTTCCACGTAAAATTTTTGGTGTCCGTTATTTTCTCTTTTATTTCCATTACTTTTACCATAATATATTTTGTGTGCGTGTCGCGTTTTTTTCCAAACAAACTGGTATAAGAGCCAGGTTGTATCTGAGTATGCTCTGTGGTTGCAGGCCAGTCTTAACTCCACATCAGAAAAGATTTACTTTGATTTGCGAGTACTAATTTTTTTTTTTGGGTAAAAAATGAAAGCCAACCACAAGGGAATGGATACTTTGAATGGTGTTATTATGCCATTTAGAAGGGAAAAGAAGATCTGATTTATGTTAAGAATTTTTACAACCAGTATTCACCACTGTAAGCCCTGATAAGGATAAGATGAAGAGTGAATCGTTGCATAGACAGGTTTGTGGATTCATTAGGCAATGGGGTCGACGATAATGTGTTGGAACCATAATTCTGGGGAAACACAGGCTCCGAAACCTATGGGAGCAATCTTGAAAGTTTTATGCTCGAAAGACTGGCGGGCAACAACAAAATGTTCTTAATAAGCAGATGTTGAGTTGAAGTATCATGATGGTTCTCCAATGACAGACCATCTGAATACTTTCAGGGGATACTTGAACCAATTATCTGCTATGGGAACATCAATTGATGAAGAAATTCAAGGCTTGCTTCTATGGTTCCCTACAGATTCAGGGGGGAAAACATTTAGGAACGTCATTGTCAAATTCTGCTCTTGAGGGTGTGGATCTTATGGATCCGCCAAGAGTAGTGTATGAACGAGAGATGAGAAGAAAAAACTCAAGGTTCTCTTGTCGGATGTCCTATAACTGGCCCTAGGGGGAGAAATAAACTCCTCGTGGTTTTCGCATAGAGAACAAATAGGAGCAATTAACGGCAGACTACGGATATTGAGTGGACCTTGTGGCATGAAAGGGCACCCAAGAAGAAGTTCTGCAGGAGGAAGTTGAAGAGGGAGAACAATTAACAAAGAGAAACTAAACAGAGATGATGGCAATGAAAATTGGTAACCACCGTCACCACCGAAGATCTGTTACGTTCTTGATGCAAACATGCTAAATATTTCTTGTGATGAGTCAAGCGGGTTGTGGACACTGGTGCCGCATCTCAGGTGACACAAGAAAGGATTTTTTCTCTTCTACACTCCTGTGATTTTGGAACCTTGAGTATGGGTAAAATGAGACTGTTCAGGGTGGTTAGTAGGTTACAAGTTGTTTGGGATAGTATTGGAACTAAACTAGTTCTGAACAATGTGAAACCTTTTCTCCTGATTGTTGTCGCACGTATATTTCTGTGTTGGTGTTTAGAGATGAAGGATATGGTTAGTACCAACGGTGTGATAGAAATGGAAGCTCATTAAGGGTCCTTGGTTGTGGAGAGGCCGTACTCCCACCTACTTCCTGAATCACCACCACCCGTTACCGCCAATCCACATCTCCCTAACTTCTTCCGTACACCATTCGCTCTCCAACCCTCCCTACTAGGTAACAAACGTCGTGGTCATATACTGGCTACGGCCTATGCTTGTGTTGATATGGTGAATGCGAGTTGAGAGCCGATAGCTCTTCAACATTTTGCACAAGAGGCGTAGGCCACATTAGCGAGAAGGACTTAAATTTTCTAGGCCAAGAGGAAATTTATGGTAAAAATTTCCAAAGTGCTTAAATTATAAAAATTTGAGCACTGCTTGGTCGGTAACAAATAGAGTTTCTTTAAGTCTACCGCCTTAGAGAAAGACAAAGTTTGATTGAATTAGTGCACTCTGATTTATCTGTCCAATGAGACAAAGACATTTTTTTGTTGCTCTGTGCTGTATCTTACTTTGTACACTTTCATTGATGAGCTCGAGAGAAAACTTTGGGTCTAGGCTTGAAGACTAAAGGACCAGTGTTAGGTGTCTTTAAGCAGTTTCAGGCTTCAGTTGAAAGAGAAACTGGAAGAAATTGAATGTATTCGTACTGAAATGGTTGGGAATATAGTGGACCATTTGACGAATACTTGCAAGCATATAAAGCGTATTAGACACCAGAAGACGCCTCCCAAAACTCCTCAGCTAATGGTTTGGCTGGTGAGAGGAAATGAACAATTACCTTGTTGAAAGAGTTAGATGTTTACTTTCTGAAGCAAAGTTGCCGAACTCATTTTTGGGGTGAGGCTTTATGACCGATGCACAGTTATTAATCTATATCCTGCTGTTGCTTGCAAATTAATGTGCCAAATAGTTTTTGGTATGTAAAGGAGTGTCCTATGACCATTTGACGCGTATTTGTTGCAAGCTTTTGTACACGGTGTGTCGAAGATGAGAGGTCAAAATTAGATGCAAAGACAAGGCAATGCCATCTTCATTGGATATGGCCATAAGAATTTTGTTAAAGGCTATAGAGCCAATTGAAAAGAAACTTTTTGAGGAAGCCGTGATATTATTCATGGAGAATCAAACAATTGAAGTATTATTAAAGCGGAGAAGGGTGTTTTTTTTAGAATCTTCAAGTTTGATGGTATAGTTCATCATGATGAAGTTCCTAAACAAGTTTGACATGATGTTGTTGGGTTTCATATCATGGTGACGGCCAGAATCATGTATCGAATCAACATGTTGATATTGATAATAACAATGATTATTGTGATTTATGTCCTGTTGCTCAGAAGTGGTGGACGAACATCACATATTCCGCTTCGAGGTCACAAGACAAGCGGTTCCTACTCCCTTATTCACCCAATGAGTATGTGTTACTACTGACGGGGGGAGAAGAGGGGAGAACCGAATGTTATGAGGAGGCATGGAAGATGAGAACAAGCATCAATGGATTTGAAGCCATGCAAGACGAGATGAAGTCTTGCATGAGAACCACACTATGAGTTGGTAAAATTGCCCAAGGGCATTGAGGCTTTGCAGAACAAGTGGGGTGTTCAAAGTAAAGTTGAAGGAACACAACTTGAATCCCAGGTACAAAAGCAGTAGATTGGTTTTAAGGGATTCGGTCAAGTAAAAGGTCTTGACATTTGACGAAATATTTTCTCCTGTTGTGAAAATGTTCCCGATTCGCACAGTTCTAGGTTGGCTGCGTCTTAATTTTAGGAGATTGAGCAGATGGAGTAAGACGGCTTTCCTTCACGGTGATCTGAAGAAGAGATTTATATGGAACAACGGAGGGCTCTTCAAGGTAGATGTAAAGAAAATTTTGTTATGCAAACTCAAAAAGAGTCTCTATGGCCTCAAAACAAGCCTCCCAGACAGTGGTACAAAAAGTTTTGAATATGTTATGGGGGATCACGGCTTAAGAGCCTTCTTTTTAGATCATTGCGTATTTGTACAAAATTTTCTGACAATGATTTTTATCATCCTTGTTTTTATTGGAATTGATATGTTGATTGTGGGCCAAGAATACTTCCAGATTGACGATCTTAAGAAAGGAGTTGTTGTAAGTCTTTCTTCAATGAAGACTTTGGTAATGCAAAGCAAATTTGGCATGAGAATTACTGTCTTAGAGATAAAAGGAAGATTTATTTTGTCCCAGAAAGAAGTACAGTGAACGCGTATTGGAGCGCTTCAATAGTGAACAAAAAAAATGCGAAGCTCGTGAGATACTCTTGTTGGTCATATGAAGTTGAGGCAAGAAGATGTGTCCTACAGCTAGGCGAGGAAAAACGGAGAACATGGCAAGTTCATATTGCTCCGTCGTCGGAAAAAGTTCTAATGTATGTATGAAATGTGTTGCACTAGACTTATATGATTACGCGAGTTGGTGTCGCGTGTCAGTTAATTCTGGTGAAAATTCGGGAGAAAAGAGCTTGGAAGCTGTGAAAGGATAATCAGGTATCTTAGAGGAGATCAGATGAATGCTTGTGTTTTGAAGAATAAAATACCATCTTGAAAGGATATACAGATTCTTATATGGCAGGGACCTTGATAAACAGAACATCCACTCCTGGCATATTTGTTTACTTTTTCAGGGGGAGCTATATCATGGAAAGTCAAAGTTGGCAAGAACGTGTGTTGCACTATCTAAGCCTGAAGATGAGTATATGCGGGGCTACTGAAGCCGGGGCAAGGAGATGATATGGGCTAAAGCGATTTTCTTCAAGAGCTTGGTTTGAATCGATGAGTAAGTCTATTGTCTATTATGAAAGCCAGGATGCAATCGACTGGAGCAAGAACTCCATGGTGTACATGCTAAGACCAAAAACACATGACGTCGATATCATTGGATTCGTTGAGAAAGTGGCGAATGAATCATTTCACGTCAAAAAGATTTACACAAATGTGAAAATCCTGCAGATATGTTGACACGATGATGATACCGAACGACAGTTCGAGTTATGCCAAAGAAACTTGTGGGTATGAGCTTCTAAAGAAGTTGAAGATACCTTCTTCCAATTAAATGGACTGGAGGAGAAGATGTTGAATCAATTCTTGTTTTAGTCAACTTTAGCTATTCAATTGGTACAAGGCAAATGTTAAAAAGGAATAGTATTGGAGTTGAAAAGAATAGATTTGGTAGTGTCAACTTGTAAAGATTTGCAACATTTTTTACTTTGCTATATTTTCACCCTATGTCATGCGTGACTAAGCATGTTTTTTATCCTTCATAAATAGAGCATTCTTGCTATTTGTAGTACACACCAAGTAGAGAGAAAAACCATTTGAGAGCAAAGTGAGGTATTCATTAGACTATATAAGAAAAATAGCTATGTGCAAGGAAAAAAAGAGTGTGAGCGATATTTTAGTAAGACGGAAACCAAAGAGTGTTGTTCCTTTTGAGTGTGTAGGAGGCACTTTGAGTGTTGATTATTGTGACTACACAGGGTAAAATTTCTTACTATGTATAATCAGTGGCTCCTCTTGGCCCGTGGGTTTTACCTATTCCGAAGGGGTTTACCAACGTAAAATTTTGGGTCTCGTTATTTTCTCATTTTATTCCCCATTACTTTTCACCATTATATTTTTGTGGCTTGTCCGAATTTTCCCAACATGATATATCTTTACACATGGATATTTGAACACAGAAATAGGACTGTAGTTAAAGCTTTGAATGAAATTAAGGAATCTCTGGATGGAGAGGTGGTGTAGCAGGGTGGAGATTGATCCTTGTGGAGATAATGATTTTACTCCATGGTATGTTGACGTGTCAAGGACGGTTAATTAAAGAGTAGTATGGAATTTAAGTTTTGCTTCCATTTATGTAGATTTGCTCTAACTAAGAGTCAAATCTGTATGAAGTTATTCAAGAATTAAAATATACTTTACTTGTCATTTGTTTGTCAAGAGCAAGAATGGTGTTAGTTTCTCCCCTACATCCACACTAGCCAATGTCATTTGAGTTCGAGGTTCACCAGTTGAAGGCGGTGTGTGGTGGAATAGCGTATTTCAGTCTCATCAATGTCTCAGTTGTGCTCATAAGAGGTTGAGCATTTTTAGCTCTGTATGGAAGTCGTTTTACACTAATGTTTTGATATTGATGTGTTCTAAGATTCTTTTGCGTGATGTATTTATGTCTAACTTTCATTCTTAATATTCATCCTATTTTCATTTAAATTAGTGGGGTAGGTTTGTTTCTAATATCACTTAAAGTGTATTTTGAAATTATTTCTCTATTTGTAATCTTCATAATTCATAGTCACTATGCCTGCCTCGTGTTTTAGCTTCTTTCACTGGTTCATCATGATATTTTTCTGTTCGTATATAATTGAAATCATATTCATTCTTTCGTTATGTGTTTGGAGGGTGCCGAATGAGTTATGCACTTGCACATTCAACAAATTTTGAATATATGTTTTTGTGTGCTATTTTGTGAAAGGGAATGGGACTATAGGGCAATGTTTTACCACTAGACTTCAACAAAATTAATATGCCTTTATTAGATACTATGTGGAGCACTCAAGATTCACCAGGTGCAATGATCGAAATCACAACTGTGAATTTTTCAAGCATTTGGGAACTTTGTAAAGATCCTCCATTCAGTATGCTAATTTTAATTATTAAAACATTACGTAAAAGTGATATGAAAATGTGAAAATGCTCCCACAATATTCTGCAAAAGATATTTCACACAAACCTAAATAGAAGGCACTAGTTAGTGCCAGCAAAACATAGGTAGATACATACAAAATTTTGTTTACTAACCCATAAATAAGCAGTTAAATAAAGGACCACAAGCTGAGAGATAACACATGAAAGAAGAGAGTATATGTCATTCAAAATATGGTTGAATGTCAATTCTCAAAAAAAATATAGTTGATTGTCGCATTAGAAAATTTCACCTCAACCAGCATTGAGACATTCTTAAGCAGTAATTCCGTTCCTACTGATGTCATTAATTTTACAAGGTTTGTATCACAAATTTTAAGTGATTTGACGTTGTATCAGTACTCTATCTCCTAGTGTTGTGAAAAGCGCGCTTCAAAGCGAGGCGACCCTTGTGCACTTTTTTATCTTGAGGCGAGCCGATCTCAAAAAAGCTCTCGCTTCAGATGAAGAATCGAGAAGCGACCCTAAGGCAAAAACGCAAAAAAAGCGACAATTAGAGTTTTTTTTTAAAAATAATCTGAAATATAACCTTCTCTCTCCTCACGACTCTTCTTTCACGACTCTTTCCCTCGTTCTCTCCTCGTGGACTCTTTCTTTCACAATACTTCTTTATCTCCTGATGATCTAGGAGGCTTGCCTCTCTCTTCAACCTCGACTGCGACTGCAGGTAAAATTTTTGTTCATCTCTTTTTTAGGCTAATGTTTATTAGTTTCATCTCTATGAGTTTCGTTCTCCTGAAATATTACAATCTTCGCTTGTTGCTTCATTCTTTCATCTCTCTGAGATCAACTACTCTAGTTTTATTCTTCTTCTCTTCTTTTTCTTCATCTCTGTTGCCTGTTCTGTTTCTAATTACTGACTGCTGCCTCCTCTATTTTTTTTTTCAATTCTTTTTTTTTAATTTTGTGATCAGTCTAGCAGCCTTGTTGAAGAATAGGAGTTTGAATCTTTGTGATTAAATTATATTTTCGAATTTTTGCTTTACATGTTATAACTTATGAGTATTTTTGCCTATGTAATTTCTTTCAATCTAAGTATATTACCTCTATTTAGTTATTTAATATTTTTTTTATTTTTATACTCAATGTCACTTTTTTTTAAAAAGCGTGCGCTTCGCTTCACGCTTCTCTCTTTTGTGAAGCAAGCCCTCATCGCTTTTTTCTGCTTCTCGCTTCCCAAAACACTGGTATCTCCAAGTGTCTCAACTTGAGGGACAGACCAACAACTTCCAATTTTACCAAAGTTCTTGATCCATGAACTACCATTGTATCAAGAAATGGACAATTGTGTCGAATGAACTGAAGAACTTTGCTCATGACGTTTTCTGATTTAGATAGAAGCACTTTTACAGACTTAAAGTTATGCGCGACAAGTGAGAGTATTTGGAGGTCATTAGAATGAGGTATGCAAGAAGAAGAGTCACCAGAATCACTAAGACCAAGGAGCCGTGCTGGAAAAGTATAACTGTTATCAGAACTACGGATCATCAATTCATCACCCTGTGATAAGTATTAACTCTAGTCCTTGAACATTCCAAGAAAATGAAAATTCAATCCATTTATAAATCTCATGTTGCGCGGATATGTTCAAATCAAAACAAACTCGAAATTGGTCTAGTCTCTGCACTTTGCACATTTGCATAGTAGACTGACCCACTAAGATACTACTTCATTTGCCTTTTCTGTAGGTTGGGTTGCAAGGTTACTTTATCCAAGTGTGTGGTGATAACGTTCAAATATACTTCTTGAAAAGAAATATAACCGATCGTGTGGAATATATTTACCCAACTATGAGTCTAGGTCAATCCCACAGAGAATATGGAAGAATATTATCAATAACAAATATTTAACTTGAAAGTCTTTATATAGAAATGGGGTGGGGTGGGGTGGGGGGGGGGTTAAAATTGAAATAAAAATAAAAAAAATTAAAAAATTGCTTTGAAGTAAGTATTTACTTATATCTAAATTAATAAAAGTAGCTAGGAATGTGTTCCCTTAAGCTCATAACGCGGTAATCCAAGTAATATCAATTCTTCCCTAGTGTTATAAATGCAAACTAATAAGTTAGGTATCTATAATTTCTTGGTCATATTAGACATCATTATCGATTTATGGCTTGGTTATTACTCCACACCAATCAATACTAGCACATTAAATAGTATCCCAGTAAATCTATGTTGGTAATTCTTTTCTTATTAACTACATTCTTGGTCCGACAAGTAGCAACAAGAAGAGTTCTAACGTTGGCCACCGTTAAAAGAATTCTCACAAAAGAATTATCACTACCGCACACACCATTTCGCATTACTTCGTAACTATTAATTTTGTTCATCGCTAATGGTTCCTACACACCTCGTGTGGAAGGTTTAACTACTCATTATCTCACAACACAATCAAAATTTATAATATACATATGCTTGTATAATCATAAAAAAGTTATAAGAACAATATTAAACTATTTTATTAATCACAAAAGTACAACAATAATAATAAAGAGGGAAGAAAGAATACACACAATTCTTCGGCCGCCACGGCGGATCTTACAAAGCTTCAAAGCTAGAAGAAAATTTATATTATGTCTTGTATTTTGTTTCTTGGCTTCCCTAAATAATAATTTTCCATGCCGTATTTATAGATGTAGAAAACCCTAAATAAAATAATTGAGTCCAAATAGATTAGGGATTCAAAACCAAAAAGAATTGGAGTACTTTTTCCCTTTTTTTTCATGAACAGTATTACCGCGTGAACAGATGATTCAACACCGCCATTCATTGGTTAGTGCATTGAGAGAATGCCACATGGCATCTTTACTTTTGCAATTCACAAATTGCAGACATATGCATGTTATATATAAATATATTATTTTATTCACTTTAATCCATTAAGCTACCTGCTTGCTTTCCTTCTTCAATCTTGCATCTTTAATTTGTTTTAGCTCCAAACTTCTTCATTTTTTCACCAAATTAATCCTACAAATAAAATATGCAATTTAGCACAATTCATAATATTTATGTTCAAAACGGACAAATATAAATAATAAATATGAGGTAATAATAATAAAAATGTGTATTTGGGTCTCACATCATATGGTATCATTAAAATCAAGCCGATAAATGTATCTCCAAAAGCTTAGCCACCGCCTTGAGAGGACACTTGTGTTAGCTGCTTCATCAACTGTAAGAAAATATAGTATATGTACCAAAACATCATTAGGTAACTGAAACAGTGTTGTTGGAAATGTTGTGGAGTTCCAATTATATCCACTCTTTCTATATTAATATATCCTTAAAATGATTTAAACAATTTATGGCCATTGAATGCATTCATGAGAAAACCAAGGAGTTTTCATAGTACATGAATGCATATGTTTACATGGACTAATTTGAACATATTGAATATGCCTGTAGTGAAAGCTCAGAATGAAATTAAGGCATATCTTGGATGGAGATGGTGTATGCATATGTTGGAGATGATCCTTGTGGAGATGGTGATTTACCTCCATGGTATGGTGTTCATGTTCAAGGAAGGGTGATTATAGAGTAGTTATTGAATTTTATGTTTTGCTTCAACATTTCCTTTTAGCTTTTCTCTAAGTAAGGTTCAAATATGTATGAAGTTACTCACAAAATTGAAATATCCTTACTTGTCACTTTGTTCGTTAGTGCAAGCCGTGGTATTAGTTTCTCTGTTTCCATGAATCGCTAACATATTTTCATTTGAGTTAAAGGTCACCAGTGAAGACGGTTGTGGTGGAAAAGCTTATTTCAGCTCGTCATTGTCTCAGTCGCTGCTCATAACTAGGTAAAGCAGTATTAGCTCTTTTATTCATTTAGTTTGGCACAAAATGTTTGATATGATGTGTTCTTTGATTTGTTCTGAGATTCTCTTGCGTGATAACTTCCATTCTTAATCTTCATCTTATTTTTGTTGTAATTGGTAGTGTAGTTTTTTTCCTAATATCACTTAGTGTCTATTTTGAAATTATTTCTTCGTTTTGTAGTCTTCATAATTCATGGTCACTATGCTTGCCTCGTGTTTTAGCTTGTTTCACTAGTTCATCATGATATTGTCTTGTTCGTATACAGTTGAAATCATATTCATGCTTTCTTCATGTGTTTGCAGGGTGTCGAATGAGTTAGCGGTTGTACATTCAACAAATTTTGAAGATATGTTTTTGTTTGTTATTTTGTGAACTGGAAATGGGACTGTATGTCACTACCGGAGTCTATACCCCAAACGAGACCGGCGTCGTTGACCTCTTAGAGGTCGCAGGCAAAGCGTAATTCAGTCTCGTATTCATCTAGGTTAATGTTAGCGGAAAAATTTGAAATTTTTATTTTACTTATTCATATGAAACTACTTCTAGACTAACATCATAGGCGTCACACATCAACCATCTATATTAAATCATCAAATGAAAGGATAAGGTCCATAATGACATAAACATTAAACTTGCCAAAACGGCTCTAATACAACGTTTGAAATAATATGGGAAGGAAACACTAGTGGAACATACTCCACTAACTCAAACCTATAAATAATCTAGAATATTATGGGCAAGTGTCCTCGAAAGCATTAGAGCCTACCAAGTCTTGATGAATGCTCCATGTTCGGAGAGATTCAGAGTTGACCTGTAAGCTCTAAGGTCCACCTGTGTCTGCAGCTAAAACTGTAGAGTTGTATGGTGTTAGTACACACTTGTACTAAGCATTGGTATATTCAAGCTCACACCAAGGAGATGCATGAGCAAGAATAGATCTTTCCTACCAATATGATTTATGGAGAGTCAAGTCTGAGGACTTGCAAAATTGGGATTAGGAAAATCAGGGGACTTGCAAAATTTGGATTAGGAAAGTCAGTGGACTTGCCAAATTGTATTAGGAAATTCATTCCATGAGAGTAACATGCATCATCATACATATCATATTGCACACTACACATAACATCTTACAAATAACACATAACATATTGCATATAACATATAACATCTTTCATATTATTCGTTCATAGGCCATGAGACTTTAAATCATGGACTTGACATCAAGACTTCCCAAAAATAATGGCTCAACATATGGGACCTCAACTAGGTAACCTTCTTTAGCAAACAAAGATTCATCTTCATTCATTCATACGTACTTTACTTCATACCATATAGTAAGGTCAGTTAAACACCAACTATACTAGGATTGAGTTTACGACTTTCATCGCGTTTTGATGTAGCAATGTGTTAATCAAGGAATTACTTAGTGTCATTACTTAGTCTAGCTCACAGCTTGATGAAAATGTTTTACACCTTCGAAATTATTCATTTTAGTATGTGCCATTTCATTTGGGGCTGGCCCATGCATTCTTTGGGAACTTTAACTTTAATTGAATTAGATCATGTGCGCATCATGAAATCCAGTGTCTGCTGGTACACCGAAAAGAGTGCGGAATCAACTAGCTTAAAGGGACCAAAAAAACATTCTTAGTGTATATAGGGGATGAACCCTTGTTAGATCTATGATTGCAGTAGAGGTTCAAAGACTAGGAGATATAAGGAGACCCATAGCACGACATGCCGGACAGTTCATTCGCATGAGAGTATGTGACCTCACCCTTCCGAAGGAAGTAAGACATCACCACTTATAGATATCCTATCGGGGTTTGGATTAAGTTCCATTACATTCAACTAATACATTATGGAGCTGTATTCTAGCATGAGGAATCAAAGCTCATTAATGATTCTCTCCATCCTTAGTATTAAGTATGCATATTTTAACTTCATAATTTTATTAGATTGTTGTCATTAGAGGACTGGTTCTCTTCATTAACTTACAATCTCATGGATCGAGAACGTTTGGTAACATTTACGTAGGACTCATTTGAAATTGCTCTATATTTTACATTAGCACCTTATCATGTGGTAACCACATTCTTATCTTTAGCAATTTGCTCTTCATAATCACTCACCACTTTTAGTGATGTTTCTGTCGGTATGCCAATGTAAATTGGAAATTTTTTTTAGGGTGTGTAACGCTCTTAATTAACCCCTTGGGATGTCCTTATATAATCACATAACATCTTAGGTTCACCTTACTTTTAACGTATGCATAGATTTAGATTCCACAAATACAAGCCAGGAGGCTTCATCATAGTTTGTCTAAGTGATTTCATTTACCCAAGATTATATGGTACAAGACATATGCATCTTGTAGATATGCCAAAATATTGAATTTGATCTTTAGAGGTAGCATTCATTCAATATTTGTTTACGTATGATTTATGTGTCAATACGGAATTGGCCAAGAGAACCGATTTCGAATCCCTTGAGTAATATTTAAGCTTATTGTAAACTTGATAATTGCATCTTTCAGATTTGCGGGACCCTATTTCGATCAACATCACTCCCATAATATTTTCCTTTCTTTTTCCCCTTACTTTTTCGTTTAAGGCATAGAGGTTTTGGGATCAATCCTCCATAAACTCATTCGTTTTCTTTTAATTTATATCTTAACTTTCTCGCCAATCCAAGAGGTTGTGGGTTCAATCCCCACTCACCACATTTATTTACCTCCTTTATTTTTCTCCTATCTCTCTCTATTCAAGGGGTTGTGGGTTCGAACCCCCACAGCCTCACCTTATTTTAATTTACATTTTCTCCTTTCCTTCTCATTCTGCCAAGAGGTTGTGGGTTCGATCCCCACATACCTCATTTTTATTATTTCGTTATTTCATTCTTCTCCTATCTCCTTCTTCCTTCCAAGAGGTTGTGGGTCCCCACACGCCTTATTTCATTTTCTTTCATTTTCCCCTTAACTTTTCACTTGAGCTTTACCCCATTTTGATTCCCCCATACCACATTATATTATTTAATTTTTTTGACATGTATACGGTGAGGTCTTGGGTTCAATACCCACTGACCTCAAGCATTTAAAAGGTATTTTAGAGCGTGATTTTTTTTTCCAGTAAGCTGCACAAAAATAAATTCCAGAATGCTGGAAAATTTGTTCACCCTCTTTGCGTTCCATTTTCTCAACTTTTAGATGTTAGATTTATGATAAATTTTTGTGTATCATCTAGAGCACCTTTAGGTGAGTTTTCATGGTTATTTTCAAGAATTTAATCACCTTTTTTGCAGTCCATTTTCTCACCCTCTTTCATGTTAAACATCAAGACATTTCGAGTAGTTTTTAGGGAGATTTTTAGGCTCATTTTCAAGGTTACTTTTAATCAAGAATTATTATTAAATTCAGCAACTTTGAACTGATATGAACATCACTTTTTAACATATTTCAGATACGTAAATAAAATTTTAACATGTAAAATTCAGGCGCAACCACGGCCTAGCTCAGGCACACACATGCACGATCAAGTTAAAGTAATTAACTTTTTGGAAACACATATTCATGAATATATTCATCAAAACATCACATGACACGCCTAAATCTACCAGCAGACTACAACCTAGAGATCATCTGAAGATAGTGACAGGGAACATGTACATGGGAACACCCAAGTTTTTTGAAGTAGTATTCATAGGAGACGTTAGGGTCTCTTGGAAAAGGGCCCAGGGAAGAAAACCCAATACCTGTATGTAGTTCACTGAGTGCTGTCCAAAACCTTATCAAAAGTCCGTCCAAATCCCCGTACCTTCAACATAGAATCGCACGGAATAATCCTCCGTTCTTGCCTAACATTTTTTTAGTTGTTTTCCTTATATTTTCGTGAAAAGTTCTTCAAGGTGAAGAACTTAGTAATTTCAATTTAGTATTTTTTCTTGGCAGATTAAATGTGAAAAAAACAAGAGAGAAATGATCGTGAAAGTAAGGTATTGATGTGAGAGAGTGTGAAACGTGCACAAGTAGTTTAGCTTAGGTAAGGACTCAGTCAAACTAGGCCCTCTTTCAACCTTTAAGAAAATCTAGTTACTTTTATGAAATCAATCAATAAATATTAAAAAATTACAGTTAATTACATTGAAATAAAAACAATTTTTAAATCATTGCTTCCACTAGGTGGAACCGAGGTGGGAAGACTTCACTCAAAGGACAATTTTTGGCCCTCTCTCCCCAAAATGCCCCTCCACCTTATTAATTAATTAATTAATTAATTACATATTTAGGTTAATTAAGATACTACCCTTAGATTGGAAAAATATCATTTTACGCCTAGACCCTCCAAACTTAAGATTTCCCCTTTTCAAGTCCGGTAAAGACTCATCCGGGTAAATCTTCATATTCTGGAGCCCTACATGGCTGGACCCAACTTTTCCTAGCTCAATTAACTCCCCAAGTTAGTTATCTTGGTTTTCGCAAGGGTTCAGAGGTTTGGTTTTACGTACATCAAACCGTGTGAACCCGTTCTAATCGTAGGCATTCTAGACACATTAGACATTACTTAGCATAGTCATTTTTGGGTTGTTACATTATTTCTTCTATGGAAAATTCGTCCCCGAATGACACTACTAACTATCTAGCGTAAGGCCTGTCAGATTATAACATAGTTACTTTACACAATCAAGCAATAATAACAAAGAATAGAAAGACAAAGAAACTTAGACTTAAGAGTAGGATGTCTAACCTCAAGGGATTAAAAGATGAGGGTAGTGGGATCTCATATCGGCCTCGGCCTCCCACGTAGCAGCCTCAACAAGATGATTCCTCCACAATAACATTAATGTGGCAACCTCCTTGTTCTTTAGCCGCTTGATCTGTCTGTCTAAAATCTAACCAGGTACTTCCTCATAGGACAAGTCTTCCTCTACCCCCAAACCTTCAAAAGGAAAAATTGATGCTGGATCACCTAGGCACTTCTTTAACATATAGACATGAAAGACTGGATGAACGGAAGATAGCTCCACAGGCAATACCAACTCATAGGACACCTCACCCACACATTGTAAAATCTATTATGGCCCAACATCAAACTCTAAGGACCATTTTTTGTTGTCTGCATAAGACTTCTGGCGACAGTAAGCAGTAGCCAACCTGTCCTTAATCACTCTAACCTTCTCTAAGGCCTCATGAATGATCTCTGGACCTAAAATGGATAACTCTCTAACCTTGAGCCACCCAACTGGATACCTACACCTTCTACCATATAGTGCCTCAAACGGTGCCATCCTAATGCTGGAATGATAACGGTTATAATACTAGAACTCTATCAAAGGCAGATGGTCGTCTCAGCTACCTCTGAAGTCAATCACACATGCTCTCAACATGTCTTCCAATGTCTGAATGGTGCACTCTGCCTGCCCATCATTCTGAGTATGAAAGGCAGTACTAAGATTTACCTGCGTGCCTATGCTCTTTTGGAAGGATCTCCAGAAATGTGAAAAGAACTGAGCTCCTCTATCTGAAATGATAGACAAAGGAATCCCATGTCATCTTACAATCTCATCAATGTAGATTATTGCATAATCCTAAGCTCTGTAAGTAGAGTTACTCTGATCGAGGGGATGTCAATACCGATGGGTCCTCTCTCAATTAAAAGGGAAGGTACCCCTGCGAAGGGGTTGGGACGAACACTCTACCACATAGTGGAGTGGATAGCTAGGACTACTAAAATGGAGATCGTGTACAACAAGTGGGCAGACATAATCATCCAGTCCACAATAACCCATATGGAGTCATGTTGTCTCCTAGTATTCGGAAGACCAACCACAAAGTCCATATTAATGGCCTCCCACTTCCACGTTGGAACCTCAATAATATTAGTAAGACCACAAGGCTTAAGATGTTCTGCCTTCACCAGCTGACAATTTGGACAGTTGGCCACATAATCAACAATGTCCTTCATCCCATCCCACCAATACATCTATTTAAGATCATGATACATCTTGGTTGAACCTGGATGTATGGAATATCTAGAAACATGGGCCTCTGCAACAATATTGTACCACAAATCATCAACATCTAGTACATACATCCTGTCTTGGTACCTAAGTATGCCGTCACCTCCCAAAGCAAAATACTCATTCATCTTAACCAACATTGAGTCCTTCAGCTCCATCAATACATGATAAAGATGCTGACCCTTCTTGACTTCAACTCTAAGGATGATTCAGAACTAGGATGAACTGAAACACCCCCACTAGTAAAGTCAACTAACCGCACACCCAGTCTGACCTGTCTGTATATCTTTCAAAACTCTTCTCTCATCCTAACATGGGTTGTTAATTCCAATGATCATCCTGACTAAAAGCATCAGCTACTACATTAGCTTACCTGGATGGTAGTGGACATTCATGTCATAGTCCTCAAAGTCCAACAACCTCCGCTGACGTAGATGCCAACTTCCTCGTGTGAACCGGTACTGGAGATTGTGGGTCTGTGAAACCATCACATGCACTTCCATACAAGTGTGCCTCCACAGTTCAGTGAAAACACCATAGCTGCTCAACCAGGTCAGGGTCAGAGTGGGATAATTCGTTAATGAACTTGAGCTGTAAGGGACGCCTAACCTTCCCACAATGCATAAAAACAACCCAACACCTAGATGCATCACAATAAACAATTGTAATTCTCACCACACTTAGGCAAGTAAGCAACGGGGTTTGAAGTAAGTCTATCCTTGAGGGTCCTGGAAAACTTCTTCTCAGTCTCTGCCCATCAAACTTGCATTTCTTCTTCGTCAAGTGTGACCCGGGGAACAATGGAAGATAAAGCACTCCACGAACCTGCGATAAATAAACAGCCCAATCCCAAGAAGCTTATGTTGATATCGTCGGGAGCAAGAGAGTTTCAAACAGCACTTAAAAGCTTCAGTCTCCTGGGGATTACTCACACACCTTTTGTGGACAACAACAGCTGACCCAGGAAGGTCATGATCTAAGCAAAATTACACTTGCTGAAATTTGGCAACATCGGAATTGTTGGCTAAGTGACATGCAAGGTTAGTCTGGAATGTCGTTCTGATCTTCCTGGTCTTAAAAGTAGATGAGAATGTCATCAAGAATTACTATGACGAAAGGTCAAGGTATCAAGGAAGACTCTGTTCATGAGATCCATAATGCAGAGGTGCATAGTCGAGATAAAATGATAACTAGAAACTCTTAAGGACCATAACGGGCACGAAAGGCTGCTTGGATATTTCATCCCGAACCATAAAGCTGATGTACCCTGAACGAAGGATCAACTTGAGAAGACAACTAGCCCTGGAGTGATCGAAACAACGTTATATTCTGGGAAAGGGATATTATCTTGATAGTGACTTGTTGGCAGCCGATAATCGATACACATTCTAAGTGTTTCCATTCTTTCTTTTTCACAAACAACACTGGAGCGCCCCAAGGGGATATGCTCGGCAGAATGAAACTCTTATCAGTGAGATCTTTTAATAGTAGCTTCAAAGCTTTTGATTTAATTTGGAGCCATTCTGTTAGGACAATAAAAATTGGTTTAGTATCGATTTCTAATTCGATACCAAAGTCAATCTCTCGAGGGGGCAAATCATCAAAAAACACATCTGGGAACTCATTCACTATAGGCACTGAGTCTATGGAAGGAATGTCATGATCTAAATATTAACACTCATAAGATGACACAATAATCCCTTGGACATCATTTTATTGACTTAAAGGTTTGAAATCAAGGGATTAGGACGACTCGGATTGTACCCTTCCCAGACCAGCTCTACTTCATTCGGGAAAGAAAATTCACAACCCTACTATGGCAATCCATACAATTATAACAACTGTGAAGCCAGTCCATGCCAAGAATAACATCAAAATCGTTCATAGGTAACTCAACCAATTCTGCACACATAGTCTTACCACATACAACTATTGGGCAATCCTTGTATACTCTATCAGTTCTTACATTTTCTCCTTAAGGTGTACTAACCTCTATAGGATCATGAAAAACTTCAGGCAATATCTCAAAAGTTAGAGCAAGCAAAGGAGTTACAAAAGGAAAGCGTAGATCCTCGATCAAGTATGCATAAATAGAAGCTTAGAATACATGCAGCATACCTGGGACCACATCAGTGGACTTCACCTGCTCCTCTCTGCACCTTTTAGGGTTGTAGCTTTATGTTCCTGTTAGGAGGGCTTGATGCTCTTTGTACCCTGTGGTTAGGAATAGGCTGAGGCCTTAACCCCAGCTGATCCCTGTTCTGTGGGCAATACTTAACCATGTTCCTGTTCTTACCACATCCGAAGTAGGCATTAGTGCCCTATCTTCACTCTCCACTGTGAGCACAGCCACACTTGACACAATCCTTCCTGGGACGTGGCACATCACCTCTATTGCCATTCTTGGGTTCGGGTCTTCCTTCTCTAGGTGTTGCACTCCTCTGAAAGTTAGAGTTCCCTGAACTTTGATGCCCCTTTTTTGAATCCGGGCTGCTCACGAATGTCGAAGTTGTTCCTGTTTCCACCGTTACTAGGACATGTCTAATAATAAGGTTTAGGCCTCCTACCATCACAGACGCCCCTCTTCTTTCATCTCTTCTCTACCTGCTGGGCATGCACTATCAACCTGGAGAGATCCATGTTATTGTGGAGCATCGCAACCCGACACTCCTCTTCCAGATCTCATGTTCTTCCTGTGAGGAACCTACTCATATCATCCCTACTGTTAAATACAAGGGAAGTGGAATACTTGGATAATTTCACAAAATTCAGGGAATACTTCCTGACAATTATCGATTCCGGTTTAAAGTTAATAAACTTATCAACCATGGCCTCCATCATCTCCTAGGGGAATAATCTCTCCAGGAAGGTTGTCTTAAACAACTCTCACATGGTCGGAACTCCGCCCAAATCTTGTCTATCCTTCCACATCTTGCACCAAGACTGTGCAGCATCCTTGAGCTGATAGGATGCCATATCATCCTTCTCAGTATCTGTTTCCCCCATGGCCACCAAGATCTTTTGTACCTCATCCATAAACTCCTGGGTATCCTCTTAAGTCTTGGACCCTCTAAAAATTAGAGGCTTCATCCTCGTAAAATCCCGTAATCTATCTGCCATGCTACGTACGGGTGGGTTCTCCCACTGAACATCCTGTCTGTTGGCCTGGGCCATCATATCCAGGGCCTTTATAGTGATGTCTTGTGCCATCTGAGCCAGATCAGTTCGCATTTCCGCATCAATCAACCCAGCTGGGTCAACTGGCATGGCCACTCCTTCAGCTGGAGCCTAGGGTTGAACTTGGTTACCTCCAACAACTGCTCCTCCTCTCACCTGACCAGTGTTCCTCCTTGTGTTCATTTTCTTTAAAAAAAGATTTGATGTTAGATACGCTCATAACATCAAGGAAAAATACAATAGCTAAACCACGATAAGATTAGAAGAATGGAAATTTTCTTATGCATCATGTCGTCTCTAATTCAGGATAGTGGTGCACTTCACTACCATGACTTAGAAACTACTCGATGTGGTTTATATGGACTTATTATCATCGGAATTTAACCTGTTGATATGATACAAACTTATTCACGACCGGAGTCTAGACCCCAGAGGGGACCGACATCGTTGACCTCTCAGAGGTCGCACACAAGCCTACTTACATCATCATTATTTCATCTAGGTTAACTTTAGTGGAAAATTTGAACTTTTTATTTACTTATTTCATATGAAACATATTCTACTTAACATCATAAGCGTTAACCATCAACCATCTAATATTAAAATCATCAAATGAAAGGAATAGTTCAATACAGCATTAAACGTAAACTTACCAAAATGACTCTAATAAAACATCTTAAATAATATGTGAAGGAAATTCTAGTGGAACATACTCCACTAACTCAAACCTATATCTAAGCTAGAATATAATGGGCAAGCGTCCTCGAAAGCATGAGGGCCTACCAAGTCTGGATTAATGTTCTACGTCCGTATAGCTTCAACATCGATCTGTAAGCTCTAATGTCCACCTGTACGTGCACCTAAAAATTTAGAGTTGTATGGGATTAGTACACACTTGTACTAAGCATTAATATATTCAAGAACACACCAACGAGATGCATGAGCAAGAATAGATCTTCCCTAACAACATAATTTTTTGAAAGTCAAGTCTGGGGACTTGCAAAATTGGGATTAGGAAAGTCAGGGGACTTGCCAAATTTGAATTAGGAAAGTCAGTGAACTTGTCAAATTAGATTAGGAAATTCATGCCATGAGAGTAACATGCATCAACATATGTATCATATTGCACACCACACACAACGTCTTATACATATAACATACCATATTGCATATAGCACATAACATCATTCATATCATTCGTTCATACGCCATGAGACTTTGGAATCATGGACTTTACATCAACACTTCCCAAAAATGATGGCTCAACATATGATACCTCAACTAGGGAGCCTTCTTTAGCAAACACAGAGTCTGCTTCATTCATTCATACGTACTTCACTTCATTCATTCATAAGCTAGTGTAAACACCAGCTATACCTAGGATGTAGTTTACGACTTTCATCGGGTTTGTTGTACAATAATCAAGAATGAACTAGTGTCATTACTTAAGTGTATCTCACCTCTGGATTATCCTATCCAAACACCTTCTGTATCATTCATTTCATTATGTGCATCATTTGAGTCTAGGCCTGGGCATAATATGGTTCAAACCGAAAAAACTGATCGAACAGATTTATTTTTTAATTTTAGTTACTGCTTTTTGGGTTGGTTTTGGTTTTTAATTTTTAAATTTTGGCATTTCGGTTCTATTTTCGGTTTTTAGATTTAAAAATTCGGTTAACCCATTACTATTATTCTCTACACCCAGCCCAAGCCCAACTACATAAATTCTTGTTACTCAGTAATCAGCCCAAGCCCAACTATCCAAATTCCTAAACCCCAACCCAAATACCCATAACCCAATCACCCAAGCCAATTTCCCGAAATTGGTAAATCCCTAAATTAACACCATGCAAATTACAAACAATGAAAGTCTAAAACCTTCTTCTACCATCTAGTCGTCGACCGTCGTCCACTACCGTTGAGTCATCGATCGTCGTCCACTACCGTCGATGGTCATCCGTCTACCAGTCAGTCAGTCACTCTGTCACGCCGTCACGGCCCACGCTATCCTTTATTTCCTCAAGTCAGCAACTTTATGTACATTCTCCTTAAGCTACAAATTTTCTTTCTCCTTAACGATGCTAGATTACAAGAATAAACAATGTTGGGCTGTTGGCAGCAAAATATACTAAATCAATACAGATTCAGCACTATAGTCAAGAAACTCCTATGTGATATGTGCCATTCTAATGCAGATAGTGAGATAAATTAGCATAAAAGAAAATAATAAATGAATTAGAGAACTCGAAAAATGCAAAATTCCAGTAGCATGCATATTTTTATTTGTCATATGTAGTGCCTTTTTTAAGTGGTTAGTAGATCTATACTTAGACTGAAGTTATGGTTGGAACTTGAAAGACCGAAAAATCTAAATCCATTTTGACTGCTGCGTAAAAGGAAAAACTCTTAGTCTCTTATGTTTTGTCAACCTTGAAACTTTTTTGATTGTTGTTCTTCTTGTTTGTTTCACTTTTGTATAGATGGCACAAACTGGAAGAAAGGGAAGTGAAAGTGGAGATACAAATGAAAGCATACCTTACACCTCATCTCCCAGTGAGGTTGAAGTTGATGTTGATACCTCAAAGAAATGAAAAACCATGGAAGCTAGAGCTAATTGTTGAAAGCATTTTGAAAAGTTCAAACGCGTGAAAATGGAGTCTAGTAAATCCAATGCAAGTATCTGTGCAAAATCTTATTGCAAGCTTCTACACTCATCTAATGGTAATCATGCAATGAATATTCATATGAGAACAATGTCCTACATTTTCCTCGTGACACCGTAGTAAAGGTCAATGCTGAATTAATTTTCTACCATCTTCAACGTGAGCAAGGGAATGTCATTAGCCACTTGAACGTTGACCAGCACAAAGTAGGAAAGCTTTCTCCAAAAAATGATAATTGTTTGACAAAAGCTACCGATTGTTTTGTTTGAGAAAGAGGGTTTTAAAAAAACTTTATGAATTACATGCGCAATATTCATATCCTTCCTCGTTGAAACTGTGACGAGAGTTTTTTATGACCTAACCTTGAAGAAACAAAACTGAAGAAGGTTTTTCAAAGAAGCACGTCCAAGATTTTGTCCTTACAACAGATACTTGCCTCTATCAAAAAATAAACTAACATGTGTTTGGAAAGCCCACTTTTATAGATAAAATTGTAATCTGCATACAAAGAATAGAATTTTTTTTCTTCTTTCTAGTCCATAAGGGGTGAATATGAAGCTTGCATTACTAATTGTTTGCTTTAATGGGCTTTGGATAATGTTTACTCAACATTTATGATGGTACCATCTTCATGTTAGGTTATGGGAACATATCCTTAATCTTATTGGCAAGATGGGTTTCAGGAAATTGTAAGTCTGTCCAAGCTAGTGAGACACGCCGTGAAATACAAACCATCTCCGCAAGACTTAGAAAGTTTACACTAAATGTTGTGAATCATCTGTTGATAACTTGTAAGAGATCATTATGTTTAGATGTTACTACTAGGTGGGAACTCTACATATTCGATGCTTGATATAGCACACATTTTGAGCTTGCATCCTTGAAAAGATATATTTTTAATGATATTGGATACTAATCATATCTTCGTAACTTTACTTTCTGTTCTTCTGAAAACAAGATGGACTAGTGGTTGAGATGAAACTATTGTTGAACTGAAACCTACTGCAAATATTCTTTCAAGTGTTGACTGGAAAAATGTGAGGTCAATGGTGAAATTTTTGTGAAGAACTTTTATGTACTTACTTTGAAGGTCTCTGGTTCTAATTAGTCCACTAGCAAATACCACTTTGTTGAAAATTTTCTGAACTTAATCTATTTAAGGATGATGGCAAATTGAAGATAGTACTATTTGAAAGAAAATGGCGGAAAGTAATGAATGCGAATTTCAAACAGTATTGGGAATGAACCCAAAAAATGACACTATAACTTTAATTGCATCTGTATTGGATCCCCGTAACAAGAATTGATTATGTTCCATTTGCATTGTTTAATATGTTTGGAAAAGAAGCTTGGGGAAAATCTATGTTCAAGAAGTGAAAAAATACATTAACCTAACTGTTTGAGTAGTATGTGGAAGATATCCCAAAAGCTCTTTACATGTAGCCATATGCGCCACATTCATCTACAATTCATCAAGTATAGTCTAGTGTAAGAGTGGTTGTGGCAACTTTGTAAGTAGACAAGAGTGGAACGAAACAACATGTGAGAAGCACACAAGACGTTCGTGGAAGTTCAAGTAATAAATAAGAATTGGAAGATATCCTTGCGGAGATTTGCGGCAGATAGTGATGACTTTGATATATTAATATGGCGGAAGTTACAATGAGCCTAATCTCCTATCCGCGAAGATGGTTCGTATGTGTTAGCCTTCCCTTTCAGTGTCCCCATCAGAATGTGCATTCAGCTGGAGGGTCGTGTTCTTTGATCCCTTTAGGATTTCATTTAACTCCTAACATTATGCATCTCTATTTGTGTTTCAAAGATTTGGCTTTAGAAGTGAGTCTTTTCCAATTCATATTGATGAAGATTTAGAGTATCTTGAACAACGTGATTAGTAAAGAATTGGATATTTGTCTTACTATATTGAAATAATTTTGTTATCTTATGTTTTCTTACAACTAACGATTCTTTCATATTTTTTTAAATTACTGTAGTGGGGACTGAATTTATATAATTATGTATAGTGCAACAAGCTTGTAAAGTCAACTATGAACTAACTGATGTGTGGTAACGATTTACTTAAGAACTTATTTACCTAACTTGCTTGATAGTTTTATATATTCTATTATGAAATGTAGATCATTTGTCTAAACAGTTTTGTTATATTCTTGGTTGCTATCTGCTAGAACTTGCGAGCCACTGCAATGGAAGTTGCAAGTTGCAACAATGTTTTGTTGGTTTTCTAAATCTCTTTGTTGCTGGAAGTTGCAATGAGCCAGATAATAATGACTTTAGTTTGTAACTAACTCTATTTTAGTGATGGACACAAGTTTTTTGAACTTTCTAGTGTTATTGTGATGTTGTCTTGAATTTTGATAGTTTTTTCATTATTACCGATTGAGTCGATATTTAGTTATCACGATTGCCATTTTACCATTTTTTGTATTAAATTTGGTTAAATCGAAATCGAACCGAAATAAATCGAACCGAATTTATAATAACTGAACAAAACCAAATTTATTTTTGTTTTGTTTGGTTTCGTATTTGGCCAAACCGAAACCGAAAAACCGAACCAATATTTACGAACCGAATCGAACCGACCGAACGCCCAGGCCTATTTGAGGCTGGCCTCATTCATTATTCGGGAACTTTAACTTTAATCGAAATAGATCATATGAGCATCACGAAATCTAGTGTCTGCCCCCACACTGAAAAGAGGTGGAATCGCCGGCCAAAGTGACCTAAAACATGCTAGCATATATAGAGGAATGAACCCTGCTAGATCCCTATATTGGTAGTATACGTTCAAAGATTAGGAGATATAAGGAAACCCATACCCGACATGCCGGACAGTATCATCTCATGAGAGTTACATGAACCTCCGCCCTTCCCGAAGGAAGGCATCACCACTTATAGCTAGCCTATCGCGGCTTAGTATTAAGTTCCATTACATTCAACTAATACATCATGGAAGCTGACTTCTAGCATGAGGACATCATAGCTCATTAAATGATTTCTCATCTCATCATTAGTATTAAGTATGCATTAAGTTCAATACTTTCATTAGAATATTCATAGAGACTGGTCTCTTCATTAACTTTACACTGTCATAGATAAGTACGTTTTGGTAACATTTACTTAGCATCATTTGAGATTGTTCTCATCTTTCACATTAGCCTCTTATAATGTTGTCACCACATTCATTAGCTTTAGCACATTTTCTATTCATAATCACTCACCACTTTATGTGAATGTTCATTTCATCGTATGCCAATGTAATTGGCCATTTAATATATGCCACAATCTTACTAAACCCCTCTGGGTTTCATTATCTCATAATATAACATCTTAGGTTCACTTACTTTTAAATGTATGCTAGACTTATGAGTCCACATATACAAGCCATGTGACTTTATTCATAGTTTGTCTAAGAGATTCATATTTACCCAAGATTATATGGTACAAGACTTATGCATCTTGTAGATATGCCAAGATATTGATTTCAATCTTTAGAGGCAACATTCATCAAATATTTGATTACGTATGAATTATGTGTCAATACGGAATCGGTCAAGGGTTTTGAATCCCTTGAGTAACACTCATGCTTATAGTCAACTTGATAATTGCATTTATTAGATTTGGGGGACCGTAGTTCAATCCACAACACTCCAATGATATTTTCCTTTCTTTTTCTCCTCTCTTTTTCGTTTAAGGCACGGAGGTTGCGAGATCATTCCCACAAGCTCATTCTTTTTCTTTTAATTTATATCTTAACTTTCTCACCTATCCAAGAGGTTCTGGGTTCAATCCCCACTCACCACATTTATTTTTCGTCCTTTATTTTTCTCTTAACTCTCTCATCTATTCAAGAGGTTGTGGGTTCGAATCCCCACAGCCTCACCTTATTTTAATTTATATTTTCTCCTTACCTTCTCATTTTGCCAAGATTTTGTGGGTTAGATTCCCACATACCTCATTTTTATTATTTCTTTATTTCATTCTTCTCCTCTCTCCTTCATTTTCTTTCATTTTCCCCTTAACTTTTCACTTGAGCTTTACCCCATTTCGAATCCCCCTTACCACATTGAATTACTTAATTTTTTTTATGACATGTATATGGTGAGGTCATGGGTTCAATCCCCACTGACCACAAGCTTTTTAAAAAATATTTTAAAACATGATTTTTTTTTCAATAAGCTGCCCAAAAACTAATTTCCAGAATGTTTGAAATTTTTTCACCCTCTTTGCATTCCATTTTCTCAACTTCTAGATGTTAGATTTAGGATAAATTTTCGTGGAACATCCAGTGCATCTTTAGGTGTGTTTTCATGGTTATTTTCGAGAATTTAATCACCGTTTTGCAGTCAATTTTCTCACCCTGTTTCACGTTGAACATCCAGACATTTCGAGTAGTTTTTAGGGAGATCTTTAGGTGCATTTTCAAGGATACTTTCAATCAATAATTGTCATTCAATTTAGAAACTTTGAACTCATATGAACATCATGTTTTTAACATATTCATATACTTAAAATACAACATTTTAACATGTAAAAATCCAGGCTTCAAACCAGGGCTAGCTCACGACACACACATGCACAATGAAGTTAACGTAATTCACTTTTTCCAAACAAATCTTTCATGGATATATTCATCACAAACATCACATTACATGCCTAATCTATTAGCAGATATGCCAACCTAAGGTCACTGGGATCTAGTGATAGAGAACATGTAATGGGGATCAACCCTAGTTTTCGGAGTAGATTCATCTGAGACTTAAGGGTCTCTTGGGAAAAGGACCAAGAGGAAGAAAATCCATACCCTTTATTTCGTTCAAAACATGACTTGCTGTCCAAAACCTTCTCCAAATATAACGTCCAAATCCCCTCAACTTACCAAATTGACGGAATAATCCTCTTTTTTGCCTAACCTTTTTGATTAGTTTGTTTTCCTTATATTTTCGTGTAAATTCTTTAAATGTGAAGAACTTTAGTAATTTTTCAGCTATAGTATTTTTTTCTTAGCAGATAAACGTGAAAAGAAGAGAGAATGATCGTGAAAGTGAGGTATTGACGTGAGAGAGTGAGACGTGCAAAGTAGTTTTGGCTTAGGTAAAGACTTAGTCAAACTAGGACTCTTTCAACCCTTTAAAAAAGCTGATTTTCCTTTTTATTATATAAGATAATAAATATTTATAAATTAAGTTGATTTACCAATTTAAATAAAATAATTTAAATCATTGCTTCCACCTAAGTTCGAACCCGAGTGGAGCAAGATTCACTCAAAGGCCAAATTTTTGGCCCTATCTCCCCAAAATGCCCCTCCACCTTATTAATTAATTAATTAATTACATATTTAGGAAATTATGATACTACCCTTAGCCTAGAAAAAGACCATTTTACCCTTAGACCCTCCAAACTTAAGATTTCTCCTTTTTAAGTCCTGTAAAGGTTTATCCGGGTAAATCTTCATATTCGGGAGCACTAGATGGCTGGACCCAACCTTTACTAGTTCAACTAACTCCCCAAGTTAGTTGTAGTGGTTCTCGCAAGGGTTCAGAGGTCTGGTTCTACGCGCATCAATTCGTTTGAACCCGGTCTAATTGTAGGCATTCTAGACACATTAGGCATTACTTAGAATAGTCATTTTAGGGTTATTACACTGTAAGGAAAAGATTTACTACTAGACTTCAATAAAATTCATATGCCTTGATTAGACACCATGTTGGACACCTCAATCTCTCACCATGTGCAATGAGATCGAAATCAAATTGAAATTTTTTCAAGCTTTGTGAACTTTCTAAGATCCTATAGCTAAGTTATACCTAATTTTAATTAAACATTAAGTAAAAGAAATTAGGAAATTGTAATGCTCCAATATATCCATCGAAGGATTAAACTAAATAGAAGGTACTAGTTAGTGCCAGCAAAACATAGGTAGATATACACATAATTTTGTTTACTATCCCATAAATGAGTAGTTAAATGAAGGACCACAAGCTAAGAGGTAACACAAGAAAGATGAGAGGATATGTCATTCAAAATATGGTCGAATGCCACACTAGAAATTTTCACCTCAACCAGCATATGGACATTCTTAAGCACTAATTCCCTTCCTTCTGAAGTCATTAATGTTACTAGGTTTGTATCATAATTTTAAGTGATTTTACATTGCAATAGTATTGTATATCCAAATATCTCAACTTGAGGGACGGCACAACAACTTCCGAATTTTCAAAAGTTCCTGATCCATGAACTACCATTGTTTCAAGAAATGGATAATCATGTAGAAAGAACTCAAGAACATTGCTCATGATATTTACTGATTTAAACATCAGTACTATTAGAGACTTGAAGTTCTTCTCTACAGGTGAGAGTATTTGGAGGTCATTAGAATGAGGTATGCAAGAAGAATAGTCAGCAGAATCACTAAGACCAAGAAACCATGCTGGAAAATTATAACATTTATCTCGAATACGAATCATCAATTCATCACCCTTTAATAAGTCTGACTCTAGCCTTACAACCATCCTGAAAACACAAATTTATTTCATTTATCAATCTCATGTTGTGTTGATCTGTACAAATCAAAACAAACCCAAAATTGGTCTAGTCTCTACACTCTACACATTTGCAAAGTACAACTAACCCACCTAAGATACTTCTTCATTGCCATTTCTGTAGGTTGGGTTGTAAGGTTACTTTATCCAAGGGTATGGTAGCATCAAAATCAAGTCGATAAATGTATCTCCCCAAGCTTAGCCACCACCTTGAGAGGACACTTGTGTTAAATGCTTCTTCAACAATAAGAAAAGATAGTATATGTACTAAAATATCATCAGGTAACTGACTTAGTATTGTTGGAGACGTTATGGAGTTCCAATTATATCCACTCATTCTCTATTAATATTTCATTAAATAATTTAAACAGTGTATGACTATTGATTGCATTAATGAGAAAACCAAGGAGTTTTCGTAGTACATGAATGTATATCTTTACATGGACTAATTTGAATATCTAGAATATGACTGTAGTGAAAGCTCTGTATGAAATTAAGGCATCTCTTGGATGGAGAGTGGTGTATGCATGGGTTGGAGATGATCCTTGTGGAGATAATGATTTACCTCCATGGTATGGTGTTACATGTTCAAGGACAGTTGAATAAAGAGTAGTTATTGAATTGTAAGTTTTATTTCACCATTTCTATGTAGATTTTCTCTAACTAAGATTCAAATCTGTATGAAGTTATTCAAAGAATTAAAATATACTTACTTGTCATTTTGTTTGTCAGAGCAAGCCATGGTGTTAGTTTCTCCTCTTTACATCCATCACTAGCCAATGTTCATTTGAGTTCTAGGTCACCAGTGAAGTCGGATGTGGTGGAATAGCATATTTAATCTCATCATTGTCTCAGTTGTTGCTCATAACGAGGTGAAGCATTTTTAGCTCTTTTATTGATTCCATTTGCACTAAATGTTTGATAATGATGTGTTCTAAGATCTTCTTACGTGATTTATTTAAGTCTAACTTCCATTCTTAATCTTCATCTTATTTTCATTGATATTTGTAATTAGGTTTGTTTTTAATATCACTTAGTGTGTATTTTAAATTATTTTTCTGTTTGTAGTCTTTATAATTCATGGTAACTATGTCTGCCTCGTGTTTTAGCTTATTTCGCTGGTTCATCATGATATTGTTCTAATCGTATATAGCTGAAATCGTATTCATGCGTTCGTTATGTGTTTGGAAGGTGCCGATGAGTTATGTAGTTGGACATTCAAGAATTTTTTTATATATGTTTTATGTGTTATTTTGTGGACTTGAAATGAGACCGTAGGGCAAAGCTTTACTACTAGCCTTGAACAAAATTCATATGCCTTGATTAGATACCATGTTGGACACCTCAAACTCTCACCAGGTGAAATGAGATCGAAAGCACTAAAATTTTTTCAAGCATTGTGAACTTTGTATTATCCTCCAGCTCAGTTATGCCAAATTTTAATTAAAACATCAAGTAAAAGTGAAATATGAAATTTTAATGCTCCAATATTTCCTGTGAAAGATTAAACTAAATAGATGGCACCGGTTAGTGCCGGTAAAACATAGGTAGATATACACAAAATTTTGTTTACTACCCTATAAATGACTAGTTAAAAGAAGGAACACAAGCTGAGAGATAACACAGGAAAGACAAGAGGATATATCATTCAAAATATGGTTGAATGCCGCACTAGAAATTTTCACCTCGACGATCATTGGGATATTCTTAAGCAGTAATTCCGTTCCTACTAAATTCATTTTCTTACAAGGTTTTATCACAAATTTTAAGTGATTTTACAATATAGCAGTATTGTATCTCCAAGTGTCTCAACATGAGGGATGGACCAACAACTTCCAAATTTACCAATGTTCCTGATCCATGAGCTACTATTATTTCAAGAATGGACAATTGTGTAAAAAAAAACTCAAGAACTTTTCCCGTGGCATTTATTGATTTAAATAGCATCAGTTTTAGATACTTGAAGTTCTTCTAGACATGTCAAAGTATTTGCAGGTCATTAAAATAAGGCATGCAAGAAGAAGAGTTAGTACAATCACCAAGACCAACGAACAATGTTTGAAAAGTATAACAGTTATCTGAATTACGGATCATCAATTCATCACCCTTTGATAATTCTAACTCTAGTCTTTGGACATTCCTAGAAAACGCAAATTTAATCCATTTATCAATATCATGCTGCGCGGATTTGTTAAAATCAACACAAACCCTAAATTGGTCTAGTCTCTGCACTTAAAACATTTACAAAGTACAGTGGACCCACCTAGGATACTTCTTCATTTGCATTTTCCGTACGTTGGGTTGCAAGTTCACTTTATCAGAGGGTATGTTATCATCAAAATTAAGCCAATAAATGTATCTCCATTAGCTTAGCCACCGCGTTGAGAGGACACTTGTTTTAGCTACTTCTTCAACAGTAAGAAAAGATAGTTTATGTACCAAAACATCATCAGGTAACTGAATTAGTGTTGTTGGAAATGTTTTGGAGTTCCAATTGTATCCACTCGTTCTCTATTAATATTTCATTAAAATGATTTAAACAGTTTATGGTCATTGATTGTATTCATGAGAAAACCAAGGAGTTGTCGTAGTACCTGAATATATATGTTTACATGGACTAATTTTAACATCTGAAATATGACTGTACTGAAAGCTCTTAATAATATTAAGGCATCTTTGGGATGGAGAGTGGTGTATGCATGGATTGGAGATGGTCATTGTGGAGATGGTGATTTACCTCCATGGTCTGGTGTTACATGTTTAAGGCAAGGTTATTATAGAGTAGTTACTGAATTGTTAGTTTTGCTTCACCATTTCTATGTAGCTTTTCTCTAATTAAGGTTCAAATTTGTATGAAGTTACTCACAGAATTAAAATATCCTTTCTTGTAACTTTTTTCGTCAGCACAAGACATGGTGTTAGTGTCTCTCTTTCCATCCATCACTAGCAAATGTTCATTTGAGTTCGAGGTCACCAGTGTACTGATCCATGAATTACCATTGTTTCAAGATATGAACAATTGTGTAGAAAGAACTCAAGAACTTTGCCCGTGACATTTACTGATTTAAACAGTAGAACATTTAGACACTTGAAGTTCTGATCGCTAGGTTAGAACATTTGGAGGTCATTAGAATGAGGTATGCAAGAAGAAGAGTCAGCAGAATCACCAAGACCAAGGATCCATGTTGGAAAAGTATAACATTTACCAGAATTATGGATCATCAACTCATCACCCTTTGATAGTCTAACTCTAGTCTTTGAAATTCCTAGAAAACACAAATTAAATACATTTATCAATCTCATACTGCAAATTTGTTCAAATCAAAACAAACCCGAAAATGGTCTAGTCTTTGCACTTTACACATTTGCAAAGTATAGCTGACCCACCTAAGATACTTCTTCATTTACCTTTTCTGTAGGTTTGGTTGCAAGGTTACTTTTTCCAAGGTTATGGTAGCATAAAAATCAAGCCGATAAATGTATTTCAACAAGATTATCCACCTCCTTAAGAGGACACTTGTGTTAGCTGCTTTTTCAACAGTAAGAAAAGATAGTATATGTACCAAAATGTCATCAGATAACTGACTTAGTGTAATACTCCAAAAGTCTATGAAGTGACCTAGAGCCTAACATAGGTGTATAAGGGTTAAGACACTGTTTTAAGGTCATAAATAATGAGTATGAGAAATTTAGGAAGTTTGGAAATCAAAACGTAAAAGAACGTCCATGACGTTGGAAACTAGTTCAATTAGGTGCTAGTGTGCCTTAACCTATTTGACTAAATTTTAGGAGTCAGAAAGTGATGAATTTTGGTGGAAGAGTGTCTATCATGTATTAAAGTTAGTTCATAGTCGAAACGTCCAGGCAGGACTCCCCAAGGACCAACTAAAGGGACCTTGAGGAGGACTCTTGAATTTTGGCAAAAAGCAGCCAAGAGGAAGTGTGCACAAACGAGTGCCAATCAACGGATCGTGTGTCAATCAATGGTGAATCGATGACAACCATTGATGAACACTTAGAAAAATCCATTGAAGGCCTATTTTGCACAGTATCTGACCAAAACGACGGACCAACAGGACGGTTGGTCCCTTGGCCGTCATTTGACAAACGGACCGGTTATCGTGGTCTCGTCTTGAGGGTCTGTCTTGGCTGCTCGATTTTAAGTGACATGGATTAATTAAATTAGGGGTTAGTTAATAAGTTATGGGTTAAGGAAGAGGGGTTATTTAATTAGTTAGGGGTTAAGGGAGGTCTAATTAAGCTAGTTACTGACCCTAAGCTAATTAAACTAACCTAAGCCCCCATAATTCCCAAACCCAAATAGCTCCTCCTTCTCTCTTCTTTCTCTCTCCCAAGTTGAACATCACCACAGGAGAAAATGTCTAGGAGGTTTCTAGGGCTGAAATCACCAAAGTTTCTCCATAAATCTTCATCAAACATTATGGTATGAGATTCCTTTTACATTTGAGATTTCTTTCCTCCAAGGGTTCCATCAAATTGATTTCAAATGTAGGAAATTCGTGAGGGTCATGTCATTTCCAATCTAGAAATTGATGATTTAATTTGAAGAATAGTAACATATTAACATACATTATAACTCAATTATGTTATTTGTTGATGTATTGGTCTAATTTGTAGAAGATGACTTTTTTCCCTTAACCCTAGGTTGTGAGCTTTATGTAAATTGTGTAGTGTTGGTTCAATTGACTTGGTTATGGGTTGAGTTAATATCCTATGATGTTATTGTGCAAATTTATGAATAGATTAAGGTGAATTGTATTCCTATCATACTAGTTCTTGAGTAGTTGATCTAGGTTAGAAATAGATTATGAATTTGACCTAAGTCTCTTATCTTAAGCTATGAACTAGTAATGGATTGTAAGGTAGTGATTCAATTGACTTTGTTATAATGTTGGTTATTGTTGTGTGATGATATTATACCCTTATTGGGTTAATTTAGGGGTTGATGGTAACACCTTGATGATAGATTATGAAGGATTCTTGGTAAGTCTTGTGATCTCAACTCTTTAGTTCAACAATGGTTAATTGTGATTAAGTGATGATGTTGTGTGGAAGTATACCGTATGTTAAGATTGATAGGGTTGGTATGATGTTGAATTGAAGTGTCTTGACTATGGTTTATGAGGTGTTAGATAAGATGTAAATGTGACAAGGATGGTGATAACTTACCAATGTACCTTATTATGATATGACTATGTAAATGTGCTAACATCACGTGTATGAATTGTAATGAAAGGACAATACTCATGCAATTCTCATTGAGCTATGATGGTTATGATTATATAAGGGATAGTCCCTATGATCTACATTAAGCTAAGATGATTAATGAAGGTATTAAAGACATTTTAAAAGGGATTCTAGCTTAGCACCGAGTGAACTAGAGTGAGGAGTGTCCCTTTCCAATAGGGAAGGTAGGATCACTAATTTACTCTTGAGATTGGAGACTAGAATGCATGTAGCATAAAGAGGGTCCCAACTATATCCCCTAGTTCTTGAACTATGTTGCCCCAATAAGAATACTAGTTAGTGGATCCATGTAGTTGCTATGTTCATATTTTGGTACTACCTTGGCAAGTAGTCCGCCTTCCTTCGGTGTAGGGTTCCATGTCACCGTCTTTCACATAAGCTTATTTGGTGTATTTAGGTTAAGGCAAGATGTTCGCAAAAGGTAAAATGAACTAAAGGAATGAACTCTAACTAGGATGACCTAAGGGGTTTAGCTTAGTTTAGGTAGGGGTATGGGACTCTACCTAAACATTACACTATTAAACCTTGAGTGAAGTCTTAGGAGGATGTTCTTATGTATGTATATGCTTATAATGATACATAATATGTATATGATGATCATGCACATTGATGATACTACAGGATGATTGGTTTCACTTATGAATATGTTTTTGGTCTCTATTTCCAAAATATGATGATATGTACGCTTAAATGATATGCTATATGAAGTTGGATATTGGTCATGTACTTGATTGAGCAAGGTTATGGGGCTTTGCTTAGTCATTGCACTAGTTATGTTTTAATGAAATCTTATCCATGCTTGTTGCTATTATTACTTGATGATAGAGTTGCCTTGACTATGTGTTCAATTATGTGATATGCATGTTGACTTGACTAGACATAGTATTGGTAGTCTTGTGATGTACATGCTTTTGACTCAATGAATATGTATTATTAGTTGGTATGATTTTCTTGATTGTGCATAAGGCTTTTCATAGTAAATTTCATATTTCAATGAATTTTCCCTTCTTAGCATGATTTTATGATGTATGTGCATATGGTTTCATACTTAGTCTAAGTGGTGTACTAATCCCATTTTCTCCCTTTTTTCCAAACATTTTAGGTTCCGGTCGTTGAAGGAATTTTGAGACGACTTTGAAGGAAGACTTCGAATTCTCCCTCATCCAAGTTGGGTAGGTCCTCACTTTTTGAGGGCAATGCCAGTATAAAGCAAATGAAGTTGTTTTAGTTTTAAGACTCTTATGTTCTTTCCTTTTCATTTGAGTACTAAACATTGTATAGCCTATATGTGGCCTTATTACTTTGATTTATGGGATACACCCAATTGATATACTCGTGTTTAGATGGTTTATAAGATGAGACATCCAATGAATACTATGGTATATCTTATAGATCTATGTGCAATAAAAGTAGAAGACTATCTAATCTTCCTATACAAAGGGTTTATGTATACTCGATATAAATATTATGTGTATGTACAGGTCTATGTAAACCTCAATGTAGAGGTAATGAATTTTTTTAAAAAAATTTCCGCATTTTTAACCTATGAATATGACGTAAGCTAAGAGGCTAGTCTTAATCATCAAAGAGGATTATGAAGCCGGTAGGGGGTGCTCCCCGACTGTGACACTTAGTGTTGTTGGAAATGTTGTAAGTTCCAATTATATCCACTTTTTCTCTATTAATATTTCATTAAAATGATTTAAACATCCACTTTTTCTCTATTAATATTTCATTAAAATGATTTAAACAGTTTATGGTAATTGATTGCATTCATGAGAAAACCAAGGAGTTGTCCTAAAACCTGAATGTATATGTTTACATTGACTAATTTGAACATCTAGAATATGACTGTAGTGAAAGCTCTAAATTAAATTAAGGCATCTCTGGGATGGAGAGTGGTGTATGCATGGGTTAGAGATGATCCTTGTGGAGATGGTGATTTACCTCCATGGTCTGGTGTTACATTTTCAAGGTAGGGTGATTATAGAGTAGGTACTCAATTGTAAATTTTGCTTCACCATTTCTAAGTAGTTTTTCTCTTACTAAGGTTCAAATTTATATGAAGTTACTCACAAAATTAAAATATCCTAACCTGTCACTTTGTCAGCGCAAGCCATAGTGTTAGTTTCTCTCTTTTCGTCCATCACTAGCCAATGCTCATTTGAGTTCGAGGTCACCAGTGAAATTGGTTATGGTGGAATAGCTTATTTCATCTTGTCATTGTCTCAGTTGCTGCTCATAACGAGGTAAAGCACTCTTAGATCTTTTATTGATTTAGTTTTGCACTAAATGTTTGATAATAATGTGTTCTTTGATTGGTTCTAAGATTTTCCTGCGTACTATATTTAAGTCTAACTTCCATTATAATCTTCATCTTATTTCATTGAGATTGGTAATGTAGGTTTCGTTTCTAATATCACTTTGTGTCTATTTTGAAATTATTTCTGTGTTTGTAGTCTTCATAATTCATGGTAACTATGCATGCCTCGTGTTTTATCTTGTTTCACTGGTTCATAATGATATTGTTCTGTTCGTATATTGTTGAAATCGTATTCGTTCTTTTGTTATGTGTTTGGAGGGTGCCGAATGAGTTATGCAGTTGCAAATGCAACAAATTTTGGATAGAAGTTGAATTTTTGGTTTATATCTTTTAAAGAATGTTGAAACACCTGTTCAAATCTTGTTTTAGGGGAGAAAATGTCTTATACATGTCCTCTGTTGTAATATGTTGCTCAATATTATTTTTAGAGTATGAGAGTGTTAACAGTACACTTCTATAGTATTGTTGATGGTGTTATAATGAAGCCTTTGACATGTCTAGTTTTAAATCACATTCCTTAACTTTGTTTAAACTGATTGTACCTGCAAAATCCAAAACCAAGTTAGCTAAAAATTTTGCTAGTTCTTGCCTTCCTTTGGGATATGAGTAAAAAATGTGTTAAACCCTTATTTCTCCAACTCTTGATTCATGCCACTTCCATGCTAATGCTCCACGGAGTTTTCCATCTATCTTCTAGGATGTTTATCATAGCCAAAGAGTAGAGAGTCTTGTATAATAAAAGTATAGAGTTACTATAACCCCAAAAAAAGACATTAAATTTTTGCTTGTTAAGGAGTGCCAAACATATCTTAGACTCATTATACCTGCTTAATTACTTAAAAACGTAAAAGATATTTATACAATCAAGTCACATCGATCACAAATAAATCACTATACTAAAATTATTTCGTTACCTAGTACTGGCAAGTGGAAGTTGAGAGAGTGGTCATATGAAAGGGAAGCAATATTACATTCTTCTCTAAAACAAGTGATTGGAGAGTACAAATTACAGTTCTAGATTTCAGATTATTGTAGATTAAAGATTACAATTGCACATTGCAGGTTCCAGATTCCTCACAGCAGATAATCATTATTCAGATTTCATGAAAGTCTAGTTAATATGAAAGGGAAGCAATATTTTGTCTGAATGACAGTTAAAAATTCAATGTTGTGCAGTCTAATGCCCAACGGTCACAGACAAATCAGTGGAAAGACAAGATTTTTCCTGCGAAAATGGGGCATAAAGGTTATGCTCCAATTCTATTCTCCGTTGTTATTGTCGATTTCATTTTCTTTGGTGGGTGATGGTACTTCTATTGGGTTTTTTTTTTTTTTTTAATTGGAGGCACCACTTGCTAATTGTTACTGGATCTTTTTTTTCCTAGCTGTTGGTCTTACAAAAGTTACTGATGTTGTAACATTTTGGGGATGGACTGCTGTTCCCCTAGAAGTTTCCGCACTCCTCGTGTTAGTTCGTTTTTGTAGGTAAATTTTTCCTGTTTAATTACTCGAGTTATTAAGGCAGCAAAACCCAACTTAACTTACTCTTATATTGTGCTTCACACATGAACCCCATATGATATTGAAGTCGATGGCAATTTTAGTGTTTTTATTAAATTTAAGGAAATAATAAATGGAATCTGAGTATGGAGGGTTCCACAGTTAAGAGTATGCGGCACGAAAACTTCGAGGCAAATGTAGCACTTGATACTGGTAAAAAGTGCAAATGTTACTTATAATCTGTTATTTCCCTTTGCCTTTTCAACTAACTCTGTAGTATGATGCACAAATTTGAAGTATGTTCTAGATGAGGAACACGTTACTCTACGGAACGTCGTCACCAGTCACTGTCATAGAACTGCAAATAGTTGACATGTTCCTCGAGACTTAAAGTTTTGTGTGATTCAGTGATCCCATTAAACCCATAAATTTATGTAGGAGAAGTTAGATCTTTCCAAACTAGACTTTGATCAAGTTGAAGAAAATCGGACTTTTTAAAGCAACAGGATCATTTGTTCTTAAAGATGCTTCATCTTCCTTTCCCTTCCCTTTCACCATTATCATTGATGAACCATCTACTCAATAAGTCTTCTCTTTCTTGTGATAATATTAGTACGATCCCTAGACATTGTTACAGATTTTTTTATTTGTTCTTTACAATGTTGGATTAATATGAATGGGCTTGTTTATCACGTAATATCATAATTTTGGCCCTAAAATCTATAGGTAAACATTTTGTCATATGTGTTCTTTTGTTTAAATATGTTTGCACTTAACTTCTGGTGTCTTGCGTAGTATTTAACTTTCTCTTTGACCTTGTACTTATGAGCTATGAACCTATTGATATATGAAATTCATTAAGTAAATAATTTGTATTCGAAAAATATCGAATATCAGTGTCTCATACCAAACCAAATGTTGTAATTCTAAAATTTTAGTGAATCCGAACACCAATGTCTCATATTCAAACTAATATTCATTGTATAATTTTTTAGGATAAGTTTTTTGTTTACAAAATACCCTCAACCTATTTAAAATATTTTTTTACATTTTATTTACAAGCATTAGTTATTCATTCTTAAAAAAATAATTCCTTATTTAGCTTAAATAATTTTGTGTGTGCAATTTCATGATTGATGTTTTAAAAATTAAACGTTCATTCTGTTTAACTTAAAAATTAAACTTTCATATTATTTGGCTTAAAAATAAAACTTTGATCTTATTTAGTTTAAAAATAAGTCTTTCATCTTATTTACCTTAAAAAATAACTTCTATTTTTATGTTTATTAAGTAAGAAAATTTATTAATTTTTCCCTCCAATTTTTCATGCTATTAACTTTTCCTTCTAATTCTTTCTACTACAATAAAATATTCCCTCTATTAGTAATAATATTTTTTTTTAAAAAAAAAACCTATGCCTCAGGCCCTCAACACATCGCTCAAGCAAAGAAATTCACGGTTGCCATCTCCATCCACAGGTAATCCTAAGGTTTTTATTTCAGAAAAACTCATGTTTTAACTGACACAAACCTTTGATCACATAGTCACTAGTAGGATTTTGGGGTCAAGTGATGTTAACTAATTGAGAAAGTATTTATTCTCGGAACCATGTGAAGTTTCAAGGTTTCACAATTTAGTTCTTAAGTTATATTTTCTTGCAGGTTTTACGGGATCCAACTCATCCTACAAATATTTTAATTCCCAGGTATTCAAACAATTGTGACGATTTGATAAGGTTTTAATTTCAATAATTTTGAGTGCATAGGGTTTTAGTTTCAATTTTCATTGAGTTAC
The DNA here is from genome assembly GCA_027704765.1 of Solanum habrochaites. Classification (NCBI taxonomy): domain Eukaryota; kingdom Viridiplantae; phylum Streptophyta; class Magnoliopsida; order Solanales; family Solanaceae; genus Solanum; species Solanum habrochaites. The sequence continues at coordinate 42,850,907 of JAKWJA010002493.1, read as the reverse complement.
TGTACTGTGAACGAATCTGTAAACAAGTTACTGTTGTTTAAAGAGTGACACTCTAAAGTTGTGGCTTTTCTTCTTAAGAAATAATCACCGATGCTGCCTAGAAATCATATATAACCATGTTTATGAAGCCTTACAAGACCTCATCGATTCCTTAAATATCCATCAAGACTCCTTATTAGCAATAATAGTAATACAAACGTACTGGTCAAATTTATGGAGGTTGTACCATAACATGCCTTGGCATATTTGCTAGTTAAGAAAGTTGTAAGACTTGATCTTGTTATTGGAGAAGTAATAGATACGGAAAAGATGGATCATTTAAAGGATATAGTCATAATTATGTGGTTATTAATGTAATGGTTCTTAATGAGTTTCCCTCCTCTTATGCAAAGAAAATTGACTAATACAGCTGATCGATGAACTGGAAAATTGTCAAAATATGCACCTTTCTTTTTAATTAATTTGTACATGTTTAAATCTTATCAATAACACTAGTAACTGAGAGTAAATTAAAAGATGTCAGAGAAAAAGATTATCCTTCATACATTATATTGATTTGTTGAAATTTAACTATTTATTTGTAGTTTGAAGATTACGAAGAAAGCAACCGTAGTGGAAGTACAATGATATCAATTTCAGGACTCTTTGTGTGGACTTTGCAGGTTATGATGTGTTTTGTTATTTTATTTTGATAGTATGGAGGTATTAGTCTTTAATAGTATGAGGGTATAATTCTTGTTTTCTATATGTATAGGTTTTATACTTAATGGATAAAAGTTGGACAAATATATTTAATAGGCTTGATCCTTTGTATGAGAATGGAGCCAAAGAGTTTCTTCATTTTGTATTATTAGATAGGTCAGGTGCATCTGCAATATTGTGTCCATGTCGAAAGTGTCGTAATATGAAATTTGTTCGAAAAGATGTGATTGTTGAACATATTGTGGTTAATGTATTTCTAACTAGTTACACTAGTTGGATTTATCATGGCGAGGAGCTATTTTCATAAAAATTGGTCAATCACTAGATAAAGGTGATGAGATACAATACATGTTACATGAAACATTTGTAATTCCTCCTACATCTTTTGTTGATATGGACACTAGTGCTGAAGGATTTTATGGGTCAAATCAACATTGCACGGATTTTAATAAGAAGACTGAAGAATTCTTTCGCTTACTGAAAGAAGCTGGACATGAATTATATCTAGGAAGTAAGTATTCACTACTTTCGTTCCTTGTTCTTCTATTACACTTAAAGTGTCTTAATGGAAGGAGTAACAAATCATTTTTCATACTATTAGAGTTGTTAAAAGATGTGCTTCCAGAAGGTGAAAAATTGCCCAAGTCCTTTTATAATTCAAAGAAAATTATTATAGATTTAGGACTTGAATAAAAAAAATACATGCATGTCTAAATGATTGTATGATTTATTGGAACGAGACAAAAGATAGAACGTCTTGTAAGTTTTGCAAAAGCTCCAAGATACAAAAAGTTCAAAGGTAGATCAGTTATCTCTAGTTCTGAAACACCAAAAATTTCGTCAACTGTGTTTATATATTTTCCATTTGTACCACGACTTCAAAGACTATTTATGTCGGCTAAAACATCTACGCAAATGAGATGGCATGGTGAAGGTCGCACTAGAGATGGGGTAATGCGACATCCTGCAGACAGTACTGCTTAGAGGAAATTTGATGAAGCACATTCAAATTTTGCTCGAGATCCTCGAAATGTTAGACTTGGATTGGCTTCAGATGTCTTTAGTCCATTTAAGTCTATGTCTCTCTCACATAGCACATGACCTGTTATCTTGATTCCATATAAGTTTCCACCATGATTGTGCATGAAACAACCATATGATATTATCAACTGTTATTGATGGTCCTCGTGCACCAGGTAATGATATTTATGTCTATCTACAACCCTTAATTGATGATTTAAACCATTGTGGGTTGGTGTTGCCACTTATGACATATCAAACAATCACATGTTTCAAATGCGTGCAACATTGCTTTGGAAAATTAGTGATTTTCTAGGGTTACTTAACTTATGAGGATATGGTGTGAAAACTAGATATTGTTGTCCATGTTGTCTTACCAAAACTAAATCTACCAAATTGACAAATGGGCAAAAATATTGTCTCATGTCTCATAGGCGATGGTTATCTCATGGACACAAGTTTCGAGAAGATAAAGTTGCATTAAATGGCCTTGTGGATTGGTATAGAGCACCTAAATGGTTGACGGGAATTGAGATTCTTCAGCAATTGAATATTGTTAAAAACAAGTTTCGTAAAGATCTATATGCTAAATCTCGTAAAAGTAAAATGCGATGATGTTGATAATTTGGTGCAACATATGTGGAACAAAAAGAGCATTTTATTTTAAATGGTATACTGGAAAGACAATATGATTCGTCATAATCTTGATCAGATGCATATTGAAAAGAATGTATTTGACAATATATTTTGGACATTACTGAATATTGATGGAAAAGGAAAAGATAATTTGACCTGCCGTTTAGATTTACAAGAGATGGCGATCGAAAATCTTTGCATCCTAAGAAAAAGGCTAATGGAAAATATTATATTCGTCCTGCATGTTTCACATTGAGTAACACACAAAAATACATCCTCTTACAAGTGCTAAAAGATGTGAAAGTGCTAGATGGATATGCTTCAAATATCTCAAGTTGTGTTGATCTCAAGAAACGCACAATTCATGGGTTGAAGAGTCATGACTGCCACATTTTAATGCAACAACTCCTTTCTATTGCCTTGCCGAATCTCTTGCCAGTGAATGTACTTAAGCCATTGATTGAATTAAGTAATTTCTTTAGGGGCATTTGTTCAAAAGATTTGAAGATAGGTGACTTAGAAAAACTCCATGATTGAGTTGCAATAACTCTATGTCATTTGGAGAGAATATTTCCTTCATCTTTCTTTGATATCATGGAACATCTACTTATCCATTTAGCAGAAGAAGCAATGTTGGGAGGACCTTCACAATATCGCTCTATGTGGTTTATCGAAAGGTATCATTTTGTTTTTTTGTCATCACACTTACAAGAAATTGTATTTGTGTTCTAAAAATTGTCTATTTTAGGTTCCTTCTTTGTCTGAAAATCTACGTAAGGAATAGACGTTACATAGAAGGTGCGATTGCAAAGGGACGTTGGATAGACGAGTTAATAAAGCTTTTCTCATGGTATTTAGATGACGTCGAGAATAAATCTAATCCATCTTTAATAAATGATTTTTTAAATAAAGAAATGACTGACGCAGAGGGTCGTCGATCAAGTAGAGAGAAAGGATTTAAGCTTAATGACATTACACGTGCTCAAGCCCACATAAATGTTTATTTACCTCTACCTCCACAACTTCATATAGTGGGTAAGTATTAGATCATAATATAATTAGAAATTAATTAATAAATAATTTTATTTCAGTTTTTATTAAATAGCTATGTGTTATACTTCTGTAGTGAACATATAAAAGAAATCAAGAAAGAAAATCCTCGTCTATCAAGATATAATGCGGATTGAATTCATAATGAGTGATTTCAACTATGGTTTAGAAATCATGTAAATATCAACTAGCTAAAATATTTTCTCATTTATTACTATGTAGGTAGTTATAACTTTTAGATCACATCTTTATTTTTGAATGCTAGGTCGAGAAGAAGCATATGGTTGGTGAAACAATATCTGAGGATATTCAAACTTTATCTATTGTCCCATTAATACAAACAAAAAGAATGAGTTTTTATATATGTGATGGAGTTAGACACTTAACAGACTCAAAATAGTGGTATTATGTTAAAGGTTGTACCTTAAAGTTACGCAAGCACAAAAGATAGAAAATCCCATATTGGCAGAGGATTGTTTTTATGGAATCCTCACAGACATAATTGAGTTATAATATTCCAAGAATCTCAAGTTTGTATTGTTTGAATGTAAATGGTGAACAATAAGAAAGGGCTTATTGAGAAAGATTATTATGTGTTAAAGAATGACAAAAGTCCCACATCGGCGGTTAATGAGATGGGTGAACTCCTTATAAGGCTTGGTCAATCCTCCTCCCTTTGAGCTAGCTTTTGGGGTGTGAGTTAGGCCTAACACCTAATTTCACATGGTATCATAGAAGGGCCCATCTCACCCGATTTTGAGACCCCCCAAAATCAAAATTGCCCACGCACCAGATGCCAAGCACTTGGCATGAGGTGAGGTGTTAAAGAATGACAAAAGTCCCACATCCGTGATTAATGAGATGGGTGGATAAGGCTTGAGAAATCCTCCTCCCTTTGAGATAGCTTTTGGGGTTTGAGTTAGACCTCATACCTAATTTCACATTATTAATTTGCTCTTGTAAATTTTGATCATTTACTCTAATACAAAACATCAGTTATCAGATAAACCAATCATCTTTGCTTCTCAATCTCAACAATTGTTTTATGTCGATCATCCTATGGAAATGGAGTGGCAAATGGTTGTTAAAGTAAAGACAAGAGGTTTATGATTAAGGTGATGACACAACAACAATTGATCATAAGGAAAGACATATGGAGTTGTGGCCTGAATAACTATTGGATGACACAACAATTCAAACTGAAGAAGACATTGAATGAGTTAGAGAAGGAGTACCAGGATTAGAAATTGACCCAGAAACTTTGGAAAGTCATGAAGCATATGATGAAGATGAGAACATATCTTAGTTTTTGTTACTATAGTAGTATAATCTCTATTTCAGTACAATTGATTGTTGAACAATAGTGACTTTGATGTTTTTACTCTTCATTCTACTGTTAAAATCTCATGTTTATATGTATTATTATTTTACATGATAGTTAGTTATTATTTTATACTTGTGTATAGTTATTTGGAAGGATTCATAGCTGCTAAGGAACATCGTTGAAATGACAAGAAAAAGACAGAGAAATTCTAGTCAAGGTGAGCTTTTCTATGATTCTTCGAAGCAACAAAAACAAAAAATCAGAAGTATGTCAATGCCTCAACCACCGCAAAATTTGTCACAAAATGAAAGAGCTGAACTTCATGATACAAAAAATCTTCTATGTATTTAATATCATGATATTTATTCTTCCTTTCATAGTATAAAGTAGTTAGATAATTTTTATAAAAATAATAAATTTGTCTCTTTTTATCTTTGATTATTTATTGATTCTGAGCAGCAAAAACAACAAATCGGAAGTATGCCAATTCCTCAACCGCCCAAAAATTGGCCACAAAATGAAAGAGATGAATCCTATGATGCAAAAAATTTTCGAGGTATTAAATATCATACTATATATTCTTACTTTCATAGTATCAAGTAGTTGGATATTTTTTATATAAATAATGAATTTGCCTCTTTTTGTCTTTGATTATTTATAGATTTTGAGAAACAAAAACAACAAATCGGAAGTATGTCAATGCCTCAACGCCCAAAAATTTTCCACAAAATGAAACAGTTGAATCACATGATAAAAAAATCTTCCAGGTAATAAATCTCATGATATTTATTCTTCGTTTCATAGTATAAAATAGTTAGATAATTTTATATAAATAATAAATTTACCTATTTTTATCTTTGACTATTTATAGATTATAATGAGAGTGAAAAGCAGTCTAAGCAAACTAGGGGTCCCACTATAATGCACTCGGGATGGGGGAAATACGGTGGAAATTTACATACTGAATTGAATGAACATGGTCAAGTTATTGGGTCAGAAGGAAATAGGTTGAGTTCAAAACATGGTGTGCTAGCACGAAATAACATCTTAGCGTCACTGAATTATAAAGAGGCTTGTACCTATTATGTACAAGGATAAAATATGGGCTCATATCAGGGTTCTTAGTATACACAAAACCTATGTACTAAGATGTTTCTGTTTTTATATTTAACTTTATAAATGAATTGTGTATTAAATATATGTACAGGAAAATACTAATGCAGATGATGACATGAAGCACACACTGATGATGTCATTTGGATCTAAATGGAAACAATCAAAGCATGAAGCAAAAAACATTGGATATGCCCCATATAACAATGATATTGAGCGTTTAGCTCATCGTCCAGATAGAGTTGAAGAACATCAGTGGCGTTCATTAGTTCATTATTGGAGATCAAAAAGAAGCAAAGGTATGTGCTAGGTTTCTACTGATGCATTTGCTCTACTAAATGAGAATTTCATACAGGTTGTCATAAATTATTAATGTCGTGTTTTCCATGATTATACTTCTTATTGTAGAAAAGTTAGAAGTTCTTTCTGATTTGTCCCGTTCTTCTAATTGGCTGAAATAGTGTTGTTGTACATTCCCAGTTTGCCAACCTTCACAAAATGTTCTTGTATAGAGATTGATTGCACTTTGGCAAACTCAACTATGTGTTTTTTTATATTTTTTTCTTGGATATTTCTTTTATATATTCAAGATTGCACATGTACTCTTACATATTACTAGTAAAAATACCCTCGCTTTGCGCGGGATTTTAATATTACAGAATTTGTAAAATATTACTTCAACTATATCGGTCATTAAACCTAAAACTCTATATTCTCTTACACACAAGATTATGTAGTAAGAAGCATTAACGATGTAAAGGAACATAAATAATTATTGCATCTTATCATTTATCCTTAATAATATAAGCATAAACTAATTACTATAAAAATACATACCAGGATCTGTAAGATAAGCAATGATGCCTTTTCAGCCACTCAACAGGAGCAAGTAACATAAATATTTAATTATGAAAAAGAAGAGGTTTAGAATTTTCATTTTTCAAAAATGGGAGGAAAACTCTCTATTTATTGTGTGAACAAAGGGTAGTGTTGAAGAATTTTTATTGTGCCTTACCAGAAATGTTACAATTAATTGGAAAATTTGCAACGCTTCGGTAATGTCACAACCTTTCAGAAAAGTCACAACTTTTCATAAAAGTCGCAACTCTTCATTAAAGTCGCAACTCTTCATTAAAGTCACAACTTTTCATAAAAGTCGCCATTGTTTAAAAAAGTCACAACTCTTTAAAAGAGTTGCAACTCTTCAATGTCCCAACTTTTTATAAAAGTCACAATATTCTTAAAAATCATAACTTTTCATGAAAGGTGAAAGTTAGTTTTGGAAATAAATAAATTAAAAGAGAATGCTTGTTTGTGGTGGCGCCACGTAGACCTGCCTAAGGTTATATTTTATATAATTATATGATTGTTTTTAAATTTCTAGGAAAAGAGTGAGAGAAACAAAGAAAGTCAAAAAATTGACTATGCCAAACACATCAGGGAGAAAAAGTCATTCTCAAATTATAGACGATGTATGAACTAATCATTATTTAATTTTTGTAATTTATATATTAAATAATACTTATTGTGAATGTTTAATGTCAATCCCTTTCTATTCAAACAAATGATGAAGATGAATAATGGTGTAAAGACAACTCGTATTGAGGTATTCAACTCACATTAGAGCGAATAAAGAACCAGGTAATGAGATAGGTGGTGAAGTTATGGTAAGCTCTTACTCTTTAAAAATATATTTGTACTTTCTTTTCATTATAATTTTTTAAGAAAACTTCTCGTTACTTTACCTTTCTTTCAAAAAGAAACAAATGGATGATCTTGCCGAGGTGTATGCTGAGTTTAACGTCCCTGGAAGTGCTCCTAATGATATGTACTCCCATGTAATGGATCAAACTCTCATAGAATTGTTCGAACTCTAGGAAATGGAGCATCTCGTATCTTAGTATATGGCCCCGTATATAAACGATCTTAGGCTGAAAAACGAGATTTTGATGCAAGAGTTGAGATAGAAGTTCAAAAAGCTACCTCAGCTATGAAATTTAGATGACCTAGAAGATGTATGAAGCACAAAAAGAGATGGAATCGATGGATAAAAAGTTGTTAGAGGCGAAAGAGGAAGCAAAAGAGATTAACGAAGCGATGGAGAGAAAATTATCAGAAGCAAAAAGGGATATAGAAGAAATTATAGCGGATAAAGTGAAGGAATGGAATCCAAGCATATCTAGAGTCTTTTGGGAATTAATATTCATGCTATTTTTAATCAAAGAAGGTGAAATAGTTGTGTTGCCCACCAAAAAAGTACTTTTTTAGATGAAAAGATAGTTTCTCTTAATTATAATAGCCTTCCTCTTTTGCAATATGTTCCTGATAACCAACACAAAGATTGTCAACAACATCATCACTTGTTCCAGGTGTTCACACAAGAGAGGTTAGAGAAAATTCATTAGAATTTTAAATTTTATTTTAATTTGGGTAAATCCTGACATTTATATGATCACAAGATCAACTAATTCCTCTTTCTTGTTTAATATGGATTAATCGACAAACATGTTACTTTTGATCATGTAATAGTTTTTAGTTGGATTTGGAGTTGTAGTTTTAGAATTTGATCATATTGCTTTTGATAAGATAATTGTTTAATTCTTCTCTGTTTTAGCTCTCTGTTTCTGTCTTACGGAATGGTAAGTTGCATTGTGTACATTACAGTGATGTTATGGTTTGATGTGTGGCTTATTGTGTGTTATGATGGAAACTAGTGTTTCCTGCTTTGATTTTCTCTTGAGTTTCATTGGTGTGTTGAAAAATGTTCAATTTGATAATTTTTGCTTGAACATAATATGGGCTACAAAAAATTCATTATCTCATACTCTAGATTGTCTTTTTTTACAAGGTAAAGGTTTATTGACTTAAGTACCAATAAGCTACCAAAAGCAAAAGTTGATTACTCTTTACACTTCTTCAACAGTGAAAGGCCTCTCCAACCACTCATTATCTTCATTTCGTAATTTTCTCAAAGTATCATCTTCCCAACTTGGTCTCCAACCTTCAGTTTCAGTAAAAAGATCTTGATAAAATCCGTGAATCCTTAATCAACTCATCATTCTCAACAAGATTCCTTCCATCATTCATTTATCAATAAGATTAATTCTAAGTAGTGTTTTTATCTCCATTCTGCAACCACAAGCATCTAGATTTCTGTCTCCAACTTATTTCTTTAGATGTTGCATTTTCTTCTAACGCTTTGATAAATTTGTTCCTTTCAACTTCTAATTGCTCATTGTTCTGGTTATTTCTTAAAGCCTTTCAAATGCTTTCCTCATCCTCACTTCTAAGTTGCTGAATACTTCCTTGTTCCATTTTTTTAAATCTTCTTTCCCAATGCTTTATTCTTCCTCACATCTAGTTCACCTTGTCTGTCATATGATTTCCATCAGCTGTCTATTAAATCGACAAATATGCGGTGTTCAATATACCAAATATTCCCCCACTACTCCCTTGTGCTTTCAATTCGATCAATCTGTCCATCTAGAACCACCAACCTATTTGATACAATGTAAATCAATCACCTTCATTTTGTCAAAGATAAATTTATATTTGAGCATTGTTGAATTTTATAACAAAGGGATCTGAATTTTCTGATTGAGTACCTATATTGAAAGTGCTTCTGTCTTAGCTTGTCTTACCTAGAGTAGCTCTTATGTTTGATTGAAGCACAATATAATGACTATTATTGATTTAGTCGTATTGAATAATATTTTATCTTAGGAGATGATAAAATTTGGGTATACTGTTTGCACTTTGTATTTAAGGATGATTTGTGCTAATCTCCATTACATTAGAGTCAAGAGATGTCTACAAGTTCATACATGAATGATATTTCAGTAGAATCAGATAAGTATGTATAGTTATAACCATTATACGATATGTCAAGAGAAGGTGCATTAGGAAAGACTCTGCCATTCGTTGGTCTAGCTCTTAGAGTTCAATGGAACCATTCATGATGAATGTTTTTAGGAATCCACCAGTATTGAATGTCCAGTTAAACTCATCCTGGAAGGATCATTTTCCTATTCCATGACAAAAAATAACGATAAAAATAAATTTTTAGATTAATCCCAACCTTCATTCCAGGTAAATATGATTCACCTGGATTGTAAAAACTTTTCCACATGTAGTATTGAGGCTTATCCTCGGTTGCATCTCGAACAAGTTGCTTGAATCAAGGAGTTGTGCTACTGGATTTTGCCCATGTCTAGTTGAATCAGAGGACCACATTACTCTGCCAGAACCATTTATAAGAGTAAGAATTCCTTGTCTGGTAAAATTTAGCGCACTGGATGTGTCGTTCAGTGAATTTTCTCCATTACAGGTTAGAACTTGAGACAAAATGAGTTATACGCTGATTTTAGTACTACAACAACAACTTCCTCTCAATCCCAAGCAAGTTGTACTAGGTGGACAACTATCTAAAACTAGTCATTTTATGATGAATCCTCTGAATACTCATATAAAGATGTTAATTCTAAAATGTACCTAGGAGGAGCTGATTGTAACCGTTGTGACCAGCATGAAGTCTTGCCAACATACTAATAAATAGAGCATTGTTATAAGTGGCAGGCTCAGTTTGATCATAGTTGTCTGTTCGATCAGTGAAGTTGTCATAGGCATCAGGTCCACCAATAAGAGAACGAGTAAGGAGATTAGGATCACTTGCCTTTCTACTATAACCTTGCATAGCCTGCCCGACTGCTAACAAAACTAGAATTCACCTTAAACGAGACATGGAGGAAGCTCCGTGGTTTAGTTGTCTTAGGTTATTGTTTCCATATTCCACCCTGTAACTTGTTGCTCTCAGGTTGTCACCAAGAATGTAGTACACTCATAAAAACATCAAACATGATGATTAGTTTACCAAGGACACGTTGTTCTTTTTTACTTTTTCAGCAGTGACTGTAAAACTTGTAATATAAATCTCCTCATCTAGTTGATTATCTTTGTTTATGCTACTATCATTAAGAGCTGCAAAATAATTGTACGTGTTGATGCCTTCTTCTGTTTCCATTTGTTCATTCTTTCTGTGCATGGAGACTATTTTTTTTTGTTGAATAAGGAAACATATTATTTTGTCAAAAAGTAACTAAACTTGTGGCACTAACTAGCAGGGAAAATATTTACATCCATCACAGGAGCACTAGAAAAAATACTAACACTTCCATGTATATACATAGATGAAGAGTGGGCTGAAGCTATATTTATCCTTCTAAGGAAATCTTCTTCTTGATTGTATGCACACAAAACGACCAAAGTTGATGGAGAAGGGCTCGAAAATGTAGTAGTCCAAACAGTAGGGGTGCTTCCTCTATTGTAAAAATCTAAGACTGCTCGGCTATCTACTAATTTGTTCTTTTCTCTGTAGATATGGTAGACAGTAGGATCACCCAGCCTTTGAAGGAGGCAACTGCAATCAAATAAAATAGGTAAAAAGTTTGTAAAATCAGTATTCAGCAGATTAGCTAGCAGCTGAGCATGCACGTTTATTTCCAAAGGCAAAAGTTGATGTTCCCATGCTAAATGTAAGCCCTTGAGAAAATCATGTAATTCTGTGTCTAAGGCATCTGCAGTGGCCACAAGGCCTGATAATCTCAAGATCCAAAATCCAACATAAAGAAAAAATTTGAGATAGAGTGCCCACTTCTTCCCTGAAAGAAGTAACCTTGGCGCATGTCAGAAAAAGGTGGGTTATAGATTCCATATCACCCAAATTACAAAGCTGACAAATCGGTGAGGGGATGCAAGAGATTTGGTGAAGGTAGCAGGAGGTTGGTAGTCATCCATGGTGTAATACTAGAGATTATTTTATTAGTAGACCACTTCTTGCATTGTGTGTCCATTCCTGTTACATCTTCTTCTGGTTGCTAATATTCTTCTATTCCTCTACATTTCTGTTGACACTGATTTTTAAGTTCATGAATGTGATCCTCCCTTACTATACTCTGCCATTTTAAGTCCTTGTAAGAGGAGAAGATTTGTAAAACGGGCCATCCTCTAAATAATGTGATTGTCCCTTACTATACATTGCCGTTTCAAATCTTCAGATACAACTTTCTAATCTGGCGGTTTAAGACAGTAATATCTTTGCAAGGTGCTTGCTCATGGCTGGAGAATTTGATCATGTTGCTTTCGATAAGTTAATTGTTCAATTCTGCTCAAATTCTCCCTACTTTTGTCTTTATAGAATGTTAAGTTTCATTGAGATCACTACAGTGATATTATGGTTTCCTGTGTGGCTTATTGTGTGTTTTGACGGAAACTAGTGCATTGTTCAAATCATTATCTGTAGAGTTGGTTGGAATGGAATCAAGAGGTATTTGGATGAACTAGTTGACTAATAAATTATCTAGTTTTTGTGTCAAGACTCATGAGAATTGACATTGTGTTGGGAAAACTCATTTTATGCTATCCCACGTAGTTGTATTATACGATGTTGTTGTATCTTTTGTCCCCAGACACCACTGTTTGTTTTGTTGCAGCAAATCCATATTTCTTTTTTTTTTTTTTTTTTTCTTTGGTGGAAAATTGGAAACCCTTATGTACTCAATATAAGGGTAGCTTTTTAGTTTCGTAAAGTTAATCATAAATATCAATTTAATTTTTTTTTGTATAGGCTAAATGATAAGAAGATGGAACAAACCCGTAGTTACACAAATACAAAGAATTGGGGTATGTTTTAAAACTACAAGAATTTAATTTTCGTTCAAAGGAGAAAATTTCATGTTCATAGTTCCTTTTTTTATGATCTTTGATGCAACTTTATAGCATTAATGTGCAATTTCATAACATGTTTTTGTTTTGCCATTCTATGTCCTAGTTGTAAGTAATGTAGTTCATTAGACAGAGCATTGTTCACATTGATTTTTGCGAGAAGCCTTTTACCTTGTTGCCCCTTCTGACCCTTATTACTGCTCCAGCTCCTCCATCCTTAGTTGTGGGATAAAAAGACCCGAGAACAACCAGTTTGAGGCCCCTATCAGCAGGTTCCCCTTTAGTAAATTCTTTCCCTTTCCTCTTTTTGCTATTCGTGAAGCCTATGTAGAAATATTTCATTGCTCTTTCTCTAGGTAATCCTAATGGAATGTCTTCTTTCTTGTCATTATGGTAGTTGCTATTTCTATTTAGCCATTATGTTCCAGATGTAAAGGGAAAGGTGAATTCCCATTTCACTACGTTTTTGTTTTTGGCCTTTATTTGAAGTTCGCTATAGTTACTCATACACACAATATCAGTGGAGTTCCTTTTCAAATAAATTTACTGTTGTTGCATTATGCTTTCTCTTTTTCAGGTTTTACTGGAATGACTTCTTTCTTGTCGTTATGGTAGTTGTTGTTTCAGTTTAGCCATATGTTCCAGATGTAAAAGGGAAATGTAAATTTCCATTCCACTACGTTGATAGATTGGTGACTCTGTATATTCTTTAAAGCCAATTCCTTATAATTTCTTTTATGTGCATTTCCTGTGCAGAATTTTTAAGGAAATGGAGGTCAAGTATCAACTTCAACTTGCTCGACTTTTGGATTGATGATTTCATAAAAAATTATTACAAATTTACTAGAGATTTTAATTCCATTTAAATTAGGAGTTAGTTAGCTGGTTTTATGTTGAGATTATTACTTGAGATAGAAAAGATAATTTGTTTCGACATTGTTTACTTTTACATAAAACATATCATATTGGTAATTTGTTCTTTGATTATATTTTAGAAAATATTTGCTTTATATAATATTTCTTGCTTATCATGAAGGAGATAGTTTTGAATGCACAGGTTGTTTATATGTATGTGTCTTGAGAAAAACTATATATAGTTTTCCTAAGATGTTTAAGAATTTGGCGGCGACGTTAGAATATTAATATGGCATTTAGAAAAATATAAAATCATTTCACCAATTTTTATGACATTCAATAATATCATTTGTTGACATTAAGTAAAGTGTGAGAAATTTCAATTGTGACATTTTATAAATGTCACAAGTAAGTATCTTGAAATTTTATTTGCCAACATTTAATCTAAATATCAAAAAGTTTAAGTGGCATTTCATAAATGTCGAAAAAACAAATGTCATCTCATAACGACATTTACTTAAATGTCAAAATTAAATATCATTTATTTCATTCGACATTTACATATATGTCCAAAATAAATGTAATATATCTCTTACCAACATTTACCTAATTATTGAAAATAAATGTCATATATTCTCATACCGACATTTACCTAAATGTAAAAAATAAATGTCATACATCTAATAATGACATTTAACTAAATGTCGAAAATAAATGTCATATATCTCATACTGACATTCACCTAAATATCATATTTCTTATTGATATTCGCATAAATGTCAAAAAATAAATATCGTAATAATTTTACCAACATTTACATATATGTTGCAAAGTAAATGCCGCAAATTCTTTTCAATATTTATCTAAATGTCACAAAAAAATGTCACAAATTCTTCCTGACAAAAACCTAAATGTTGGAAAAATTCTCTACACTAAAATTTACGACATTTTGTCCAAATATAAATTAAATATCGGTAAACAAAATTGGTGACGTTTAAACATCATAGTACGACGTTTAGAAAATGTCGTTGTCTCTCCATTTTATTGTAGTGGTTTATGTGACCCTATTTAGTTCACAAAGCTATGGAGAAGGTGAAGGTGATTCAAGAAAGATTGAAAACGGCACAAAGTCATCATAAATCCTACACATATGTTAGGAGAAGGCCGTTGGAGTTTGAAGTGGATGATTGTGTATACTTGATTGTATTACCCAGGAAGGGTGTTATGAGGATTTGTATGAAGGGAAAACTTAGTCCCCAGTATATTTACCTTATCACATAGCTAAAAGGATTGACAATGTAGCTTATGAGTAAGAGTTGCCACAAGAGTTAGCAGCAGTTCATCCGGTGTTTCATATATTTATGTTGAAAAAGTGCATGGGAAATCCTCCATTGATTGTACTAACTGAAAATATTGGGATTAAGGATATATTTTCCTATGAGGAGATTTTGGATCATATTTTTGATCGCCATGTTCGTAAGTTGAGAATAAAGGAGGTTGCATCAGTCAAGGTTCTTTGGAGGAACCAATTTATTGAAGAAACAACTTGGGAAGCTCAGAGGACATGAAGAAGAGATGTCCACATCTCTTTTAATTCGGAGAGAATGTAGATCAATGTACCTCTCTCTTCTTAATACTTTACAAACTATCAGTAAGCATGTGGTTACTTGCATTTGTTTGTTGAGTGTTGAGCTTGATGCTATTATCCTTAGCTTAGCAAAGAAATCTTATTTGAGGAGGAATGTTCCCAAGGGGGAGATATTGCAACATCTCACAATTTGAAATACATAGGAATAAGCTAAGAAAATAAAAATATTCTTTACTTGAAAGAAAAAGAAAAATCTAGAAAATAGCGTAAGTTATGAAAGTGAGTTTTTGGTCATTTTCAAACAGTCATAACTTATAGCTCAGGATGAGTTAGAGGTAGTTCTTGATATGGTTGGAAATCTCTTATGTCACGACCGGAGAGCACCCCATAGAAGTAACACGGCGTATTTAACCTCTTGGAGGTCTTATACAAGCCCTTAGACATCTTTCATTGCATAATTGTAATAAAAATAACGAAAAATTTAAAAATTTACATAGCACATCATATGCTTGAATCATCACCTTCATATATATAGGTATATATATAGACTATAGGTATATATATCTGTATATATACATACATAGATATATATAATATCATATATTAAGATATACCTATATATATAATATAACATATATGTATATACACATACATAAGACATTATATATATACATATACATATATATGATATATAATTTATATTTATATATATGTATATGTATGTATGGATATATCTATATATATATATATATATAATATTATCACATACATATACATATATGCTTGAATCATCACTTCATATATCTATGTATAATATACATACTATTACAGATATATTTTATATATACAACATAGATACATATATATATATAAGATAGTATATTATATATACATATATATATATATCGATATATGTATGCATATATGTCATATGCAATGTATATATAATATATGTATGCATATATGTATATGTATGTATATATATATATGTATATAGTATTATATCTGTATATCTATATATATATATATATATCTTCTTATGTATCTATATATATATGTATCTATATATATCTATGGTATGTATTAGGTATGTATATATGTATATATGATGTATAGTCATAATACATAATTAGACTCAAGTGTATAGTTTGCAACAACCGTTAAGACATACTCATAAGTAGAATAGGGATTAGGGAGGGGGACAGCGATCCATAACAACATACAATATAATCTAATTATTACATCATCTTAAATAAACATCTAGACATAGGAAACCCTTGAATCATAAGGATTCCTTTACTTGTACTTGGGAGATCTATCAAAGCTTTTCTCTTAGGAGACATCCTATACCCATAAACACCTACACTTTGTCTAAAAAGATGAAGTAGAATGGTATTAGTACAAGAATGCACTAAGTATGACAACCATGCAAAACATGCATCTAAAGAGGACATTTCATTTGAAATAATGCAACATGCCTTTTTAGTAAACTTCATGAACATTGGCATATATAAGAACAATATATTTCACATGCATGAGATAGACATGGATTCTACCAAAAATAAAACATAAAGTCATTTATCATACTTTGAAGCATATTCAGTTCATACAATACATTACTTCTCTTTTTAACTGAACATCTTTCCTCAAGCAACCCTCAAGTGTACATAGTACAATGTATCACCCTAAGGTCACCTTACCATAGTGTTTCATAGATATGTTTCATAAACATAAGCACATATATTCACAACTCATAAGCACATCATAGACATCAACTTCACATAAGGTCCATTGCCTAGGATAACTCCTACGTCACAATAGTGCAATGTGTAGGTAGCATCCCATATTACTAGTTTCACCAAGTATACCTAAGAAATCGCCCTAGACTAGGCATAACATACTTAACAAGTCATAACAATTCTATTCATAACTTGACATAAGGCACATACTTCATAGTATCATATAAGGACTCCTTCCTTTACTACAACCTTAGTCATAAATCAATTAGTTCATAACATAGGTAAACTACCCTCATAACCCCTTCACAATCTTACTTGTGTAATGTACACATGGAGTCTTATACCCCCACATATACTAAGTAAATTCATTTAGAAGCCACAGGTGCAATTAACACACATACACATAATTCATGTCTTGACATAGAAAAGTCACTTAATATGCATTAATACAACTCATAAATACATAACATAAGTCTAACTTTCATACATGTACTAATCTTATCCTTTCTTGAAGTTTCCTTATTCAATGCATGGTGTAACGACCTGTTTAGTCGTTTTGAGCAGCATATTTTATTTCTGAAAAAACTGGCTGAGTCGACGGAACCCACGACGGACCGTCATAGGCACGACGGACCGTCGAGGGGGTCTTGTTCCTAAACACTTAGAATCTGAAAATTTGGGTATCTCGAGATCGGACTCTCGGAACGTCACTACGGGGATTAGGCCAATAGGACGACCTCTCAGCATTTACGGGGCCGTCACATGACCCTTGGTAAAAATCTAGGAATCTTCACTCGTGATGTAAGCAGCAGTACGGGACCTTGTCGCAGGCACGATGCTCCTCACACGACTGCGTAATCCCATCTCGGTCGGATTTCTGTTAAATGTTTAATGTGGGCATTTTGGACTTTTCCCTGCTAATGAATTAGAAAGTAGTGGTTTAAAGATGTTTATAATTTAATTACTGGGGGTTAAACGGAGCACCTTTAAACAAGTTAGTGGGGGGGTATTTATCCATCTTTTATGATACTTAATTATATGATTATTAAGGTCAAGAACAACGGTTTTGAATACGAAAACTCCGACAGAACGGCGAGAGAGATGAGAACCTCACGAGAGAAAGAGATGAGAAACGAAGAGGAAAGCCAAGACTTTGAAGATAGCTTGTTTGATCATGATTCTTTTGGGGAGGTAGATGAAGGGTTTATGCTATTCATAGTAAACTCTTAATAGCGATGATATTATTGTAGTGTTGTAAACCTTCTACGTGCTTAATGTAAGCTAGTATGAATGTGATTAATATACTGGATAAAATAAGCATGATGAAGATATTGAATTCTAATCATGAAAAACCTATATGCCTTTATGAGATTGATGAACTTTGGTATAAAAAGAAGGCTTGATTAAATAAGGTGATAGATTTGGTGAACTCGGTGTGTCCACGACCGCACGTGAGAATTATGGGATCGGCGTGGCATGACCCGACACGTAGAATTAGGGATCGGGTGTCCAGTCACGAACCGACACCGTAAATTAGGGGATCAGTGTCACGAACCGACCACCGAGAATTAGGGGATCGGGTGGCCACAAACCGACACTAGAATTGGGGATCTGGTGTCCACGACCGACACGTATTATATGGAGCGTAGTGTCAGTACCGACACGAGAGAACTACATAAGGAAGCTTGAAATACTTAATATACGTCTCTAATGAACCTCATTCCCAAATGGTATGTATTGAGATCTTGATCTCTCATGGGTGAAACTTGGCGATTGCTTATTGTGATTATAGAACTTTGTTGTTGGTACATGTTTGAGTATTGTAGTTATTTATGGATATATTTTGATATATACTGTTTTCTATTTTGAGTTGGCTATGATACGCTCGCTCAGTACTCGTGTTTTGTACTGTCTCCCTACTTGTAATTTTTTTCTTTGTTAGTTGTGGATGCAGCGAACGTACCTCGTCTGCACCAACCGCAACTCTAGCCAGTCTCATCACGTCTTATCGCAGGGTGAGTCTAATTGCTTCTAGCTTGGACTGGATCATCTTCTTTCATGTCTTGTGCCTTGCAGTTCCGGCATGGACTAAGTCTTTTTAACTTATTTTAGTGCGTTCTTAGATCTCTGAGATAATAATTTGAGGATAGATGTTCTTGTGGTGAATGGAATTCCAGGTTTCGGAATAAATAGTATGATGAGTTTTTATAGTTATTTACTTACTCGATTTAAAATTTTGTAACCACGAGCTACCTCATTCGACCCTTAACCAAGCGTCGGTAGAGGGGTAGGGACGCGGTGTCCCTTCGCCTTAGGGCGCTCGCGCGGAATGCGTTGGGAGTAGGTGTGTTTGGGTGCGCGAGGTTCGCTGTGCGTGTGCTTCATCTTGGGCTTTTTAAAGTCTTCCGCATTTATTTCGTTATTTATGGTTCAAACGTGGGAATTGGATGGGTTGGTTTTTGCTCTCCCATCGTAGTGGATCGTGTTCGTGCCAGGCGCGGGCGCCATTTTGGGTCGTGACACACTTGGTATCGAGACATTAGGTTCGTTGTTCTCATCACACAAGAACAGGTATCGTAAAGTCTTAAGACGGTAGGGGGACACCTTTACTTTTCTTTGAGAGTCTCATCGGCTTTAGGAAGAATTCCATTCTTTCTTTCTTTTGTGCTATTTACTTGGATCCAATTGGATCTAGGTGATACAAATTTGTAATCGATGACCATCTTCACGGCTCTATTTCGCAGATGTTTCAGAACTCGACAAGCAAGTCGCTTACGTCAACACCCAAGCACCGGCGTGACAGGTGCAGTCTGACTGACCACAGCCACTGGGCTGTAGCTCCGCGAGGACAGCGACAAGTGGGGAGAGGCGTGGTAGAGGTCGTGGAGGACGTCCTCTAGAGGAAGTGGACAAGCACCTATCGCACTGGTATTGTTTTTAGTTTTTTCGGGTTTTGTTTGTTTGTGCTGGAGGCTTGTACTTTTACTTTTTCTTGTTTTTTTGAAGTTTTTTTGTGTTTTTTTTTTTTTTTTTGTTTTTTTTTGGTGTTTGGGTATTATCTTTTTTTGATTTGATGTGTCTTTTTTTAAAAGGGAGGGTTGGTTGGGTTGTTGTTTTTCTTTTGTGCTTTTTGTTCTCTTCGTGTCCCGTTGCATGACCCTCCCTACTGAGAATGGTAATAGAGGTGAGGAAGGGGAGCGAATGATACACGTGCCGAAATGAGGTAATTGGCTCCCCACCTATCCCCAGAGATGATCAATAATGTTCTTGATTTGTCGTAGGTTATGCTAGGGCGGGGTTATCTTATCAAGGCGCAACGCCTCCATTTTTTTCTGCACCAACACCTCTGGTTCCGGAGTACACATGCATCTCCTATGGCTCCCCGCATGGATGCCTCATTGGAAATAGAGAACTTTTCCGTGTTTTCCCTCTTCATACGCCACTATTGGCCTATAAGACAACTGATCAGCATGACTTTTCAGTAAATTCTTGAAATTGAACCATCCATATTCAAGGGTGCTGAATCTGGGATGCTACGATTTTCTGGTTGACTGTCATGAGCTACTACACATGATGGGTATAGTGGAACGGTTGGTGTTAGTTTGTGAACGTTATCAGTTTCAAGGAACGCCAAAAAATGTGGTGGCCCCCCGGTTTTGCACATGTGAAGTGTCAACGCAACAGAGGCAGCACTATTACTTGGGCATCATTCCTAGCTTGCTTTATGGAGAAGTCTATCCCCCTGACTTTGAGAGATATAAAAGAGATAGTGTTCTTGAGACTAGAGAAAGTCGGATGTCGGTTACTGCCTATGAGGCTAAGTTTCGCATCATATATCCAGGTATGCACCCAACTAGGTTTCAGTCGCACAAGAGGCTGGTTCGCCGTTTTGTGAAGGGTTCATGTCAGAATTGCGATTTCAGGACCTGAGGTACGGCTGACGGTCAAATCCTTTCAAGGAAGTGGTAACTTCTTGATAGGAGGTGAAGAGTGAATCCATATTACTTCACCATGCATCAAAATCAAAAAGGTTTCGAAAGGGAGGTGAGTTTAATGGTTCTTACTCTGAGGACAGGGTGGTCAGGAGGTACTCAGCGCGACCATTCAGTCTTCAGCACCTAACATGACTTTTAGTTTGGGGGTCTCACCATCAGACACGGTCAAACATTTCTCTGATGTTGGAGGTTATTCCCAAACCTCGGGTCATTCCTCACAGAACATATTGTAGAGGCCCCAGAGAAATGTTATGGATTGGGGAGACTGGACATATTAGGAGGAATTGTCAAAACGAGTTATCTAGACCGCCGCAATAGGCTAGAGGTAATGTGGTCATGTAGAGGCCGTTAGTCTGGAGGACCGAGGTGGCCGAGTTAATGGTGTTCAGCCACAAACTGGCCTGGGGTGACAGACCAACTGACTACTACAACCGCACATGTTGGGGCGAACTGGCAGACAGTGTGATAGGGCCCATTATTACGCTTTCCCTGGGCGGTCATAGCGGAGACACTATCAGATGGCTGTTATCACAGGTAATCTTTTGTTTTGATTGTATGTCATTCTGTATATTGTTTGACCCTTGCTCTACATTTTCATATGTATCTTCGCATTGCTAATGGTCTTAATTTACATTTGAATTGCTTGACATGCCTAATTCCGTGTGTCTAGCTCCGGTGGGTGAGTTTGTGATGTTGAAAGGGTGTATAGGTCTTGTCTTGTGACTTTTGTGGGAGCAATACTCACGTAGACTTGGTTATCTAGAAATGGTTGACTTCGATGTAAATTCTTGGTATGACTTGGCTCTCTCCGAATTTTGGCAACTCTTGATTGTAATCTAAAACGTGACGTTAGCCAAGGCCTGAGACAGATCCGTTAGTGTGGTAGGGTGACTACCTTCCAATCGCGTTTCGTATGTCTATCTCCTTTTCTTCGTGTCTAAGAGAATGGTTAGTAAGGGTTGTTTAGCTTTCTTGGCACCACTTCCGGGATGATCTACCCTAAGTACCGTCATGCGTCGGTTTCTATAGTACCGTCGAGTTTTTAGATGGTTTTCCTCCTAGGCCGACCTTTTCCTTGTATGCCACCGGATAGGAGCATATTGACTTATGCATCGATGTCTGGACCGCGTACTCGCCCCATTTCTAACCCCCTATAGAAGGCTCCCCGCTGATTTAAGGAAGTTAAATAAGCCGCAACGATCAATAATTGTTAGGGAAAGGCTTTATTAACCTGAGTGCATCCCCTTGGGGTCTCCTTTTGTTGTGAAGAAGAAAGATGGGAGTCTTCTAATGTGCATAGATTAGTCGCGTGCAACAAAATAAATAACTGTTAAGAACAGGTAGCCCCTCTTCCTCGCATTGATGATTTTGTTCGATCAGTTACAAGGTGGCTTGTGTCTTCTCTAAGATCGACTTTGAGGTCTGTTTATGCATCAATTGATATATGGCAGTCATATGTCGCAAAGCCTGCTTTTCGACTGGCGGTTCTGGGGCCTTATGTATCTCTTGTAAGGTCCTTTGACTAACGAATGCGCCCTGCTGTCTTTCATGTGTCTTGATGAACGTTATTTTTAAGCCATATCTCGATCTCTTTGTGTGCGTATTTATTGATGGATATACGATATACTCCAAAAGTACGAAGGAACATGAGGAGTCATTTTAGAATTATAATTGAATGATGAGGTAGAAAAATTTATGACAAATTCTTTAACTTTAGGTTTGGGCGAGATTCAGTGTCTTTCTTGGGGCACGGGGTTTCTAAGATGGGGTAAGGTGGATCCTGCTAAGCATTGAAACATGATGAACTTGGGTTAAGACGTACTAATGTGTCTCGAAAAGGATCTTTGTTGGGTTAAAGCCAGCTACTACCAACCGGTCGATTGTCAGGGATTCTCCTTCTATTGCTTGTCCCACTTGACGAACTTGACTAAGCATAATGTTCCTTTGTTATGGCGGGTATAATGTGAGGAAAATTTCAAAGTGTCAATCTGGTATTCCGTGCTGACTACCCGCACTATCCTTACCTTGGCCAGTATAGGGTACGAAAAACACTGGACTTCGTTGTGTACTGTGAGTGATCCTATTCTGGTTTGGGTTATCAGGAGCTAATGCATAAATGAACGTAATTGCTTATGCTTTGAGGCAATTAAGGGTGCATGAGCGTATTATTCGCGAAAAATTATCGCGACCCAGACGTCTATTTGGAGTTGGTGCTGCGTTAGTTTTTGCATTAAATCAATGGATACACTATCTATATGAGGGTTAATGGGAATTCCTATACGATCAATCTGTATGCTACGTGAGAGGAATGAGCTACAATATTCTTTACTGCAGAAAGATTTGAATTCGGGGGGGGGGTGTGAGACAGAGTATATGGATGGGACTACTGAAGGACTACGGTATTACATCGAGTTGTATCACCCTGGAAAAGCTAATGTTGTGGCATATCGCCTTAAGTAGAAAAGCAGGAGAGGGTAGTTTAGCTCCACTTGCAAGCCTCTTTGACGCCCTTGCTAGAGAGGGTTCGGACTCTGGCTAATACTTTAGCGGTTCTAAAAAAAGTAATGAGAAGGGAGGATGTTGGCCAGTGTGGAAGGAGATCTTCTTTTCTTGACGCAAATCCAGGGAAACAGTTTGTATGATGAGGACTAGCCGAATTCGGGATTGTGTTTGGCGATGAAGTCTAAAGAAGCGATATGGATTAGGAAGCGTGTTTGAGAATTAAGGGAGGGTATGTGTGCCCTCGTGTTGATGATTTGATCCACACTATTCTTATAGAGGCTCATAGTTCCAGATATCTATATATCCTGGGTGCACCCAAGATGTACCGTGACCTCTAAGAAACACTTTTGGTGGGTCGAATGAATCGCGACCTTGTTGGATTTTGTTTCCAATGTCAAAGTTGTCATAAAGTAAAGTATGGAACCGAGAGGCCCGGAGGAACATTCAGAGAATGCCCATTCCTGAATGGAAGTGGGAGAGAATTTGTCATGGCTTTCGTGGGTTGGTCTTCAAAGACATTGGGCAAGGTTTATTCTATTTGTGAATTGTGGACAGATTAGATAAGTCTCTCATTTATTTTACGCGGTTAAGGTGCCTTACCTGGGCAGGTGAAGTTGCCATACATCTCATCATCAGAAATTGTTCGGGTTTCATGGTTCCACTTTCCATCATTATCAGATATAGGTACGTCAGTTTACTTCTAAGTTTTGGAGAACATTGCATGCTGAATTAGGTAACTATGTTTGACTTTAGTAGCTGGGCATATTCACCCTCAGACCGATAGGTATCTGAGGCGAACATTCAGGTGTTGAAGATACGCTGCGTGTCATTGTGATAGAATTTGGTGGTCATTGGGCTAACTTCTTACCCTTGAGCAAGAGTTTTCATTAGCAATAATAGGCTATCACTCAGTATTGATATGGCTCCTTTCGAAGGCTTGTATGGAGGAGATGTAGGTCTCGCCATTGGTTGGTTGTGCATTTGAGTTGACCTGGGGTACTGACCTTTTGAGGGATTCATTAAGAGAAGGTGAAATCTATGCAAGAAACGCTTTTATCGTCTCTAAGTTCAAAGTAGCAAAAGAAGTTCAGATCGAAGAGGTTAGGGACTTGGTGTTCATCAGATGGAGGGTGAGCAAGTGTTGCTGCAAGTTTTCACCCATGAAGGGTGTGATGCGGTTTGGGAAAAGAGGTACGCTAAGCCAAGGTATTTGGGAAGTTGGACAATTTGAATATTAATGCTAGTAGGGGAGGTGGCTTCTGATTAGCCTTGCCTCCAAGTTGGCTGTCAGAGTGCACGCCGGTATTTCATGTGTCTATGCTGAAAAATACCATGGGTGATGGAAACTACATCATTCGTTGGGGATTCAGTTTCTGGGCTTGATGAAAATTTGACTTATGCAGGAGGACCTGTTGAGCCATTCTAGAAGGAAATTTGCAAGTTAGATCAAGGGAGATTGCATCGCATCAAAGTTCAATGGAAGAATCGACCAGTTGAATGAGTCCACTTTGGAGATGGAGCTGATATGGTCAAGAAGATACCCACACCCTGTTTTAGCAGATTCATGTAGCTTTTGGGTCCTTTTCTCTTTGTTTTTCATCCTTATAATCGTTCGAGTGACGAGACGATGGGTAAATTGGTATCTATTGTACGACCTGTTTAGTCGTTTGGGGGAGCAGTCATATTTATTCTGGAAAAACTGGGCGGATTTGACGTCACAACCAACGACCGTCATAGTGCATGGGATGGAGCGACGGACCGTCGTGAGGCGGGTCGCTGTTCCTAAACACTTAGAATCGTGAAAATTTGGGTACTGAGATCGACTCTCTGAACGTCACATGGGGTGAGCGAGGTACGGACACCGTCTCAGGCATGATGGACGTCATAGCTCAGACCCTTGTGTAAAATCTAGTCTCCCCCTTAACTCTGTGACGGAAGCAGCAGGACGGACCGTCACAGTGTCACGACGTCCCGTCCCAGACTGGAATCCCAAATCCCAGGCTGGGTCGGATTTCTGTTAAATGTTTTAAATGGGGCCGTTTTGGACTATTCCTTCTTATTAAATTATAAAGTGAGTGGTTTAATGTTTAATTTAAATGACTTGGGTTAAAAGGAGAACCTTGAAATAATAGTGGGGTATTTTTGTATCTGCTTTTATACTTAATTATATTGATTAAACTAGGGTAAAAGAAAAAAGGTTTTGAATCAGAAAAATAGAAAGAACAGAGAGAGAGGGAGAAACGAACGAGCGAAAGAGAAGAACGAAGGGAAAGCAAGACTTTGAGATTAGCTTGTTTGATGCACGAATTCTTCGTTGGACGGTAGGTTATGGTTAACGCTATTCGAGTAAACTCTTAATAGCGAAGTGATATGTATTGGTAGTGTTGTAAACCCTTCTATATGCTTCAACTTGTCTCTTGTATGAATGTGATTATATAATTGTGATAAATAAGAATGATGAAACTTTGAATTCTAATCTTGAAAAACCCTAATCTGCCTTATTAATGAATTGATGATGTGCCTTTGTAGAAAAGAAGGCTTGATGACTAAGGTGGAGATTAGAGTATCGGGTGTCACAACGCGACATGTATAATTAGGGATCGGCGTGTCACGAACCGACACTTAAATTAGGGGATCAGGGTTTACGAACCGACACGCTATAATTAGGGGATCGGGTTGTCAGCGGAACGGCAACGACGTAGAATAGTGGATTGGGTGTCACGACCGACAGCGTAGAATTAGGGATCGGAGTGTCACGGAACGCAGATCACGTAGGTATATGGAGCAAATTGTCACGTAGTCTCGACACGAGAGAAATAAGGCATAATGAATTCTTGAAAGACGTTATATATCTTAATCTAATGACCTAATTCGCAAATGGGTATGGCATTGAGCTTGAGTCCTCATGGTGAACTTGGGGCGATGCTTATTATGGATTTATAGAACTTGTTTTTGCTACATGTTGAGTATTGTAAGTTGATTTATGATATTATTGATATATACTGTTTTTTATTTTGGGATTGGCCGATGATACCTCCTTCAGTATTGTGTTTTGGCACTGACCCCTATCTTGTAAATTGTTTATCTTGTTATTTGTGGAGTGGCAGCAAACGTAGCGGCATCTTCTCAACTCTAACCTCGAACTCTAGCCAGTCTTCATCACGTGGATCTCAGGGGAGCTAATGCTTCTAGCTTGGACTGGATCATCTTCTTCATTTCTTGGTTCCCTTCCGGCATGGCCTAGCTTTTTATTTATAATTTAGCTTCTTAGATACTCTTGAGATTAGTAATTTGAGGAATAGATAACCGATATTCTTGTGGTGATGACTTCGGTCAAAGGTTTTGGGAATAAAAATAGTATTGAGTTTTTATAAGTTATTTACTAATTTTCTTAATTAATTTAAGTCTTCCGCATTATATTTGTAATTTATGGTTGAAATCATGGGTAATTGGATGGGTTGGTCTCGCGTCACATAGTAGGATAAGTGTTGGTGGGGTCCCAGTCGCGCCTCATTTTGGGTCGTGACCATGGTAGGGGCCATCATCCTACTATACTAAGTAATCCCTCTCAAGGAGTTTGATTATAGTCTATAATCTTGGTCTTAGTTTCATTTGTGTCTTTGGGAGACTTGACATACGACATAGGACGCGACTGTGATCGACATGGAATCCGGTGTTCTCCTCCGCATACCGAAAGAGAGGGAAACCTGCCTACGGTTTAATCAATCGTACATAGCTTCTAAGTGGAATCGCACATAGCTATCCCTACAGGGCACATAGTTATTAAACATTATTTCTCTAGGCATACCTTTACTTACTACGTTGGGAGGTTCCATCTCAGGAGACATGTCTATGTTCGGAACACTAGGACTTGCTACGTGAAGGTTCGCTCTTGTGGGAAGCCGACTACTAACGTTAAGCCCCCACCTTCATTTGTCATGTCACGTTGGTGCTAGGATCTACGTCCTTTTTAATATATATAATACTTTAATGTCTATTCATAAACAAGGTTTAGATCTTGATCCTTCCTACATCATATAGCTTAATGATTCTAAGGTGAGAATGTCCTTTATCATAACGTCCTACATCATGTTAGAATTCCTTTCACAGGTCATAAGATACATCATGTGTGAGTGCACAAAATGTGACATCTACCTTCACATAAACACCTCTAGTCACACATGTTCATAACTTCATTTATTATATATAATTCACATGCATAGAAATAGGTAATGATGCGTAGGAGAACTATCCTTTTCTTAATCATAATGAATCTACCCTATTCATAATCATACATGAAGTGTGTGTGGGTACATTGGTCATGATAACATAATGGCTATAGCATAACCTTGAGGAAGCCACCCTCTAAAGGTCACAACACATCTACAACATTCCTTTAAGTCTCAAGTCATACACACATATATATAATTTTTTACAAACTATAGACTACACACACTCACATTACATCATAGGAGGCAAGAACATATTATTCATCATTAGAATAGAAGTCTCCTAACATAATTTGATCACAAATTCATATAGGGTTCATATAGGTAGGGTAGTGCTACAAGGATATGAATCATCATTATCCATCTAGACCATACCTAACCCTAACATAATCATCACATATATTCAACATCATCTACACCCCTAAATCATGCAACTAGTGTGGGAGACTATTCATATACATCACATAACATCAATTCAGTTGGAACATGATATTAGACTCAAGGCTAAATCCTTATTTCACCACACACCAAACTTATTTAAGTTCAGTGGTTTTATAATATTTAAAATGTTAAGATGTTAGTTCTTGAAGAATGTTATCGAAATCCTATTATTTGAGTTTGTTTCAATTCCCATTGTTGTTTGATTTTTAATTGTGGGTTGTTTTTTAAGTTAGATACATTGGCTATTGAAGGTACAAATGATCCTAACGGTTTGGGAAAAGAAATATGGAGGTTTAGGGGGTCTAGCATTGAAAAATGAGAGGAGAAAGTTGTCAGCCACACCTAGCTAGCACCGAGCGTTCGTGCCACATCTGCGCTAGAGGTTTAGGGGCGGCGCACCTGCAACTCACCAGGATGAGGGCTCTAAACATTAGTCCTTGTGTGGCGCACCCCGGATGCGCCCATATCGGGTTTTTAGCCCAGTTTTCATAGTTGTAACATTCCAGAAAATGCACTTGTCTATTGCAGAGTCCTCTTATGTTTTAATAATACTGTGATTTGGGTACTATTCATCCCAATTGTGGCAATATTGAGTAAATTGGGATGTTAGATATTAACTTAATTTGTTAGCCAATTCCTATGTATTGACAAGATAACTAAGTACTACTTTGATGTTCCAATGCTCCAATCGAAGCTTGTTTATGATTGTACGCTGTAATGAAGACGCCTTAGCCTAAAATTTTATTTCACATAGCTTACACATAATTTTTTAGGTATGAGGCCTCAGAAGTGTCAAGCCTTGGGTAGCATAGCACATGATCATTTATAATGAGTCATGTAGATTAAGCAGTGGCCAAAGGACACAGAAGGATTCTTGGACAAATGAGTGGACAAGAAGTGGCGGCAGCACTCCATCGTGTAAGCACACTGCAATTCCAGAGACCATGCCCCAAGCCCAACCGAATTTGGTAGGGCGATTAGGGGGAAGGCACGCGTCGGGTAAAGCCACGTGGGGCCTAGATTCCTAACCACTCCTAGGCTCTAACTAACTTATATAAATAGCTAACTAACCTAGGACTAACTAAAATAAACTATTTAGTGTGCCCGAAATCCTAAGACCTAACTGGGTGACACTAGTCAAGTAGCTAACTAAAGAAACATCCTATTACCTCATCGAGGATGGTTCAAAGGGGTTGTTTATGATCCTAGTGACTTAGGAGTACTTTAGTAGTTACCCTAGGTCACTTAATTAATTAACTTATCAACTTAATTAATTTATTTAAAAATAATTATGTTTGGCTAAGTCAAATGCTCGCTTATTTTTAGTCAATTTAGGAGGGGTGTTTTGGTAATTAACTAATTGATTTATTTTATTAAGTTAATTAGTCTAAGTTGAATTAGTCAATATGCAGTTCGTAAGACCTAGACTCACGTTTATCTAATAGAAACTCACGATTGAAAAACAGTGAACAAACATAAGAAAAACAGATAGGTTCTCCTTAGGCAATATCAAGGCGATTCTTCAAGATTTTCGTCAAAAGTAGATGGTGATCTTTGTATATTCAATTATACAGTAAGATATGTGGTTTAACTCTTGGATTCGCTTTCCCGTATTAGGTGGGAAAGGGGAGGACTGCTGCGGGTGGGTGGGGGTTAGCGAGCGAAGAAAAATGTGTAGAAGTTGGTGTTGGGTGGGGGTTATGGGTAGGTTGTTCGTGGGTCAAGCCGTGGGTTTGAGGCTTGATACGGTTTATCTAGGCCTTTCCTTGAGGCTTCTCAAACGTTTTGAATTCAAGAAAACCGAAACTATGGTTGTTCCCAATGAAATTTTTGAATCTTCATTTCCCTAGTTCTCCCTATTTTTGATTCTAGTAGTTGTTTGTCTGTGTTGATAAATAACCATTATGTGTAGTTTTCCGTTATTTGATAATGTCAAATGAGAACTATAGGTTAGATCTGTATGATTAATGCCTAATTGTGTTAGAGAAGATGAAATTATTATAAGTCGTTTATGAAATTTAATTTACTGTTGAAAGGGATTAAGTTTTTGATTAATGTTTGTGTTTAAGGAAGATATGTTTGTAAGTTTTTGGAATGCAATGTTTCCAAGAAGAAATAAGAATGAGAATCAAAACTAGTTAATGATTTTCAATGCCAAATCAACTTTATTGCTTGGACACACTAAGCATTGATTGTCATATCATATAATCGCTTGCTTAAAATGAGGAGATTACCATAATTATTAATTGAAGTTAATTGACTTGGCTAGTGATAATACCATGACAAGTGTTTAGTGAAAGTTTTGTTACGCCAATAAATTGGGTAGCAATATTATTTCCAAAATATGATATAGAGTTGGCTAATGACTAAGTCATAGAAATCATATATATTCAATATAAATTATGATCTTTATTGTAAGGCCAAATACATTTTAAAGATTGACTTGACAAGTTGTAACTCAATGAAATCATAACCTAGGGTATGCCAATGATTGCGACAAGTCCCAACGTACCCTATCTAAATGAACTTGTGAACATAGTAGCACATTGAATAAGTCCTTACAACTTTCATTAAAAATGGTACAATACTACCAAATAATGCTGAACAAGATAAGGTGAGTAATGAAATAACATAAAAGCTTATGAGTCATGAAACTGACATAGAATGGGGTGTTAAAGGAAGTTATAAAAGTCTAACTTGCACCTAAACAATTGTGTTAAAGATACTCACATAAGAGGGTGTTAGAAATCGTGAGACAAGTCTAATTCACACCATATGATAATGTATGATTAAGTTCATATTCATCAAGTATAGAAAGGGATGACAAGTCATCCATTCAGCTAAGTATGCCTCATACTAGAAGCAAGCTTCCATAATGTATGAGTCAACTCTAAAAGTTGTAAAGTATAAGAAATTGAGCTAAGCACCGATAGACTAGTAATGAGCTTGCGCGAGAACATGTAAGCCTCATGAGCTGAGACTACCACCAAAAATGGATAAGGGTCTCCAAATTCTCCTACTCTTTGAACTATGTCGCGAGCATAGGTTACTAACTAGTGGATCCTCCTAAGAAAGCTAGGAAGTATTCGGTTTCACTTTGGACGGTGAACCACCTCTTTTCAGTGTGGGGAAGAATCTGGATTTCATGTTAGCTCAAATGATCTATATCGATTAATGCTAAACATTTCTTAAGAAATTAAGAAATAAAGAAGAGAAGTATGTTGAGAGTGAACATGAGATCAAATAAGAAGAAATGTAAGTTCAAAGTGAACTAAGTAAGCAAAATCATAATATCAAAACTGTCTGTATTTTATAAGAATGAAGTTTTAACAGTTATTGGCTTATGTCAATAAATATAGAAAAACAAATAATGGGCATAGCCAATAAATATATGCCCCTACATCTTAATATTATGAAATAAAGGGCATAGCCAATAAGTATATACCCTAGCATATTTATACTATGCAAACGATCAAATAATGCGCATAGCAAGTAAAGATTGGCTTATCAAGATTTCATGCTTAATTTAACAAGAATGGAAAGAATAACTTGTAAGTGGGGTAGTGTAATCATTTTCTGAGTTTTTTGGATTACTTACTTGATTCATTGTATGAATGGGAATACAATAAATCATTGCACTCGTAAGTAAAAATAGGATCAAAGGAGATAATTTAATGATTCCAAGGTCTCGAGTTGTTCATAAATTATTTTCATGATTCCAAGGTCTCATGTTCATATATAAAATGAGTTGTGTTCTTTAAATTCATGAAAATATGTCATATTCATAGCATGATTCATAAATAGCGAATTAGTAAAGTGAAGTGACTTCACTTTCAAAAAATGAAATGTTTCTATAGGAAGAGCGTTCCTTGATCATACATAGTATTTAGGTGTTTATGTTCATACACCCATACTTAGTACAAGTGTGTACTAACCCATATACAATTACTATTTTTATAGGTGCAGGTCCTTGAAGAAGATTCATGATCAGTTGAAGCTGTTTCGACTAGTACCTCTTGACTTTAGTAGGTCCTCTTGAGTTCGAGGAGCCTACGCTTTATATTTTAGTCTTAGTAGATTAGACATATCTTGTGGATGTTGTCCCAAGTGTTTCCTTTCAAATATTTGTTCAAGCTTTTATATTAAGGCTGATTTGGCAACTATTAATGATATTATGAATTTTTCATTTTAATTCTTCAATCTTATTAGATGGTTGTCTATTTTGAGCTATTAGTATATGAAGTCTATGTACACTTCATTAAAGTTAAAAAGTTTTAAATTTTCTGCTAAATTTAACTGTATGATTGTGATGAAAGATAAGAAGAGGCTTGTTTGCGACCTTTGAGAGGTTAACGATGCTGGTCTCATCTAAGGTCTAGAACCTGGGTGTGACAAACTTGGTATCCGAGAATGAGGTTAAATTACCTAGGAACTAAGGCTCAAAAACCACGTTGCGTAGATTCTAGCTAATGGTTGTGAAATTCACCACAACCATGACTTAGAGAGTTAGTGATGTTAGGAATCTTCCCTTCTTCTACTCTTTATAGTGATGTGTATAGTTTTGAAATTTTGTGTCATTATAGCATCTAAATTCCTTCTTGTGTGTGCGATTAGAAAAATGAACACAAGAAGAAACGCAGGCAGGAGAGTTGGAGAAGCAGCTGCTGGGGGAAAACAAGCTCCTCCTCAAGCCCCAGTTGTTGGAGTGCAAGTGCCTCTCAACCCAGCTATGTTAACAGATGGAGAAGTGAGAGCAGCAATGATTCAGATTGCCCAAGCCATCACTGCTCAGGCCCAGGCTATCAGAGCCCAGGCCACTAGAGAGGGTGCTCCGAGGGAGAACCCACATGATAGCACCATAGGTAGCAAACTGAGATATTTCACCAGGATGAATCCTCAAGTCTACTACGGGTCTAGAACCAATGAGAATCCCTAGGAGTTTATGGAAGAGGTCCAAAAGATTCTCTGTGCTATGATTGTTAATGAAGAGGAGAAGGCTGAGTTGGCTGCATACAAGCTCAAGGATGTGCCTCAAGTATGGTACAAGATCTGGGTAGATGGAGTTACCTATGTTGACCTAATATAATTAAAGATGCTTGAATTTGATATAATTTTAGGTATGGATTCGCTTCATAAATGCTATGTTACCATAGACTATCAAAACAGGGTAGTAAGGTTTCAGTTTCCTAATGAGTTAGAGCTGGAATGGGAAGGGTGTACTTCAAATCCCACATGCCAAATAGTTTCCCATCTTAAAGCGAATAAGATGTTATCTAAGGGGTATTTATACCACTTAGTCAGAGTCAATGACTTAGAACATGAAGTTCTTTCTATAGACTGTATCCATAGTGAATGAGTTTCAAGATGTATTTCAGTAGGATTTACCATGAATCCCTCCTAAACGCGAAATTGACTTTGGTATTGACTTAGATCCCAACACCAAACCAAATTCCATTCCTCCCTATAGAATGGAAACATGCTAAACTCAAATAGTTGAAGTTGCAATTAAAATATCTACTTGATAAGGGCTTCATATAGCCGAGCGTATCCCCATGGGGTTCTTCAGTGGTGTTCGTTAAGAAAAAGGATGGAACCCTTAGAATGTGTATCGAATATCGGCAACTCAACAAAGTCACTATTAAGAACAAATACCCTCTTCCCAAAATTGATGATCTATTTGATCAGCTCCAAAGTTCAAGTTTCTTTTCTAAATAGATCTCCTGTCAGGGTATCACCAGTTTAGAGTGAGACAAAAGGACATTCCTAAGACTGCCTTCCATACTAGGTATGGTCATTACGAGTTTCTTGTCATGGCATTTGGTCTCACTAACGCACCAGCCGCGTTAATGGACCTTATAAATAGAGTCTTCCATGAATACCTTGATTCTTTTGTCATATTATTCGTAGATGACATCCTTATATACTCTATGACCAGAGAAGAGCATGAACAATGTTTGAGAATGACATTCCAAGTACTCAGGGAACATCAATTGTATGCAAAATTCAACAAATGTGAGTTTTGGCTGAGATCAGTGACCTTCCTTGGTCATGTTGTGTCTTACCAGGGTGTAGAAGTTAATCTGAAAAAGATTTAGTCAGAAATGAACTGGTCAATACCCCTCACTCCTATAGACATCTATATTTTCTTTAGGTTTGGCTAATTATTTTTCAGGTTTGTTGAGGGCTTTTACGCTATTGCTGATCCATTGAGAACTTTAACAAAGAAGAAGGCGAAGTTTTAGTAGTCTGAAACTCATGAAAGAGATTTCAATATCTCAAAGACCGAATCACTTTAGCCCCAATTCTCACATTGCTGAGTAGTGGTGAAAGGTATGTGGTGTACTGTGATTCTTCTATAGTAGGTTTGGAATATGTTCTTATGCCGGATGACATGGTGAATGCATATGCATCAAGACAGTTGAAAATCCATGAGAAGAATTACCCTACCCATGATCTTGAGTTAGCTGTTGTGGTATTTGTGTTAAAACTTTGGAGACATTACTTATATGGTGTACATGTTTATGTATTTTCTTACCATAAAAGTATTCAGTATGTTTTTACACAGAGAGAATTGAATTTTCATTAGAGAAGATGCCTAGAGCTGCTCAAGGATTATGACATAAATGTCCACTATCACTCAGGTCAGGACAATGTAGTGGCAGATAGTTTGAGCCGATTGAGAATGGACAGTGTGTGTCATATTAATGATGAGAGCTGGTGAAAGAGTTACACCAATTGGCTAGGTTAGGTGTACAACTGGTAGATACACCAATTGGGGGTGTTAAAGTTCATTCCAGTTCTGAATCATCATTTGTCGTAGATGTTAAACCTAAGCAGCATCTCGACCCAATACTCATGGATTTGAAAGACTAAGTGATGAGTAAGCTAAATGAATCGTTCTCCTTAGGCGGGGATGGTGTACTTAGATACCTGTGCAGATTGTATGTGCCTAATACGCTCAAACTTACTTCTCAAATGAGAAGTAAAGCGGTCGCGTCAAGTAAATAACCCAACTAGTGAGGTTGGGATCGTTCCCACGAGCGAAAAAAGGAAAACATAGTCTAGACTAACTTTAACTGGTATTACTATTGTTTCGGTGATAACTTCCTTAGAAAGCAAAAAAATAAAAAATGTAAATCGGGGGGTTTGTATTCAAATAAGTAAAAAGAGCTAACTAACTTGAAATAGTGGACACTTAACAGTTTTGAAAGTGGGAGTTTAATCAATTAATCAAAGTAGTAACAGGGTTTACGTGTCCCACAGGTTCATAACTTGTTAATCTAACTAAAACCTTCTTTCTGATCTTGCAGGCAACGGATAAGTAATACTGTATTTATAAATCCTTGGCCCGGCATCTTTAGAAAATCTCACTCCGCCACCTTGCCGTCCGGCTTACGTGGTCATTGGTTGACTTTCCTAACCCTGATCGTTACTTCATATTAAGCACGTATTCGATATTTGACTAAGTTACTACTAGTAGACAATCAACATAGCCTAATTAGATAGTAATACACAAAATCTTGCTTAATAATTCTTTTCCATTATCAACTCCTTGGTCCGGCAGTATGCATTAAGGCGAATTTCTAACGTTGCATCATCGTGACTAAAAAAGACTTCTTCTTAAAGCGAAAGAATTATTTAATACAACATGCCAAAGAAACTATTCTAGATTGTTATTTTAGCTAGGGTTTACCTCATTTATTTGCCTATGGTTCCCAAACCCTAGTTATGAGTTAGTTATCATCGCCATTCAATAAACACAAGATTCAAATATATAAAATAGAATTCATGCGTACTTACTGCATAAGAGGAAAGAATAAATTCCAAAAGATTGCCTTGATAATCACAAAAACATACTTGCAAGAATTCTCTAAGTAGTCAAAAATCTCACGAAAAGTCTAAGATTATCGAGAATCTCACAATACAATGTTTACAAATACGGAGTTTCAATAATATCAGAGTCTAACTAGCAGGTGTCTACCTAAAAAAACGATGGTTTTTCCGAACTATTTATAAAAAAAAGACAAAAAAACCGAATTAAACAAGAATCTAATACTAGAAATCTGCCAACGCTCGCTGGGTCGACGGACACGCGAGGGACCGTCGTGGTATGGCGGACCGTCGTGGACTCCGTCGTCCCCTACTGGGTGACATTTTCTTTGCCGGCCTCTGCCTCCTATCACGGCACGTGGTGACGGACCGTTCATAGGCACAACGGTCTGTCGGGGTCTCATTTCAAAAGACTCAACTTGAGAAATTTGGGTACTAGGATCACTTCTCTTATCTTCAAGAACGAAACATGCAGGACGGACCGTCATAGACATGACGGACCTCACAAAGCTTCGTAATCAAACCACCGTTGTCAGACTTCACCATTCTTCCTTCAGCCAGCTTCTCGACGACAGCCACCTATTCTTTGTCGGACCGTCACAAGCATGGACGGACCGTCATAAGCCGTCAGGGGGTCTTTCTGCATTTCTCTCTCAAAATCTTCGCATTTGGCTTTGACATATTTCCTGCCATAAACAAAGAAAAAACCTTGTAATAAAAAATTAGCACAAAAAGGGCTTTGGACGACACTAAAATTAAGGAAAAAGCATTTGATTAATTATCCGTGAAGCCACGGGTATATCAACACCCTCAACTTAAAATTCGTTGGTTCCTCAAGCGACCGCACTATGACTCACTACCACAATCTTCCGCTACAATAGTATTCATTTTGATCCTTTGCAATCCTTTGGCTATCAATCCCGATTAATCTCATCCAAATCTAAGCATGCTATCACTATTAGGCTTGAATTTTTGTGGGATTCGAACATGACACCGACTTACCATGGCACTAACAACCGATCCCTCTTCAATTTTCACCGAGGGCCTAAACAATTCTGTATTGCAAACAATGTCACACTTAGAACAAAATCCTCATTTTTCACACAATGCATTTCCAGTTGGTTATAAGGATGACATTTCAACACTCGAGCTTCAGAACACAAAGTCCACACCATTTCATACCTATTGCCATAAGCTTGCCCTTATTTTCACTGCCCTTAGTCGCTATACAACTCTTAGGGATCACATAGGATTTTTTTAGCTTGTAACATGGCTCAGGTGGTTAGGTAGGGTACATTGTTAGTATACGTTGCGACTTTTTTCACTCATTGAATATCGCTCTAAAACTTCAACTTGTTATCATCTTTCTCGCCCAGTTTATCATACTCTTTCCCTTTGCAAAAATTTTATCTTCTTCCTTCATTTGTGTAAGTGATTTTTTTTTGCTTTTTCTTGACTTTTATTTCAACGAATTCTGAATCCTTACTTTTGTTCTTTCTCTCCTCTTTGTTCTCTTCAACCCCCACTTTCCAGAGCATTCCTCATATAGCCACCTAAACTCATGGCTTTGCCATGACGTCCAAGGTACACATACCCAAAGTTGAGGTCAGGGCCAAAAAAAAGGTTGTTTTCCTGTATTAGCCACCCTCAAAACGAAGGGGACAAGGGCCAAATACATTGTTCCCGAAAAGATCAGTTAGGTGATGAAAAAAGAAAGGGTCTAATTAACGCTCAGATTATTGTGGATCAAGAGGAAAAATTTATTCGGTGTTTTTATTGTGTTTAGAAATGGTCTTTATTGAATAAGGGCATATTATCCTTCCTAATTGTTTGTTAAAGCTTACTTTTAGGCAGGAACTAACCAGGCGATAGGCGACGCGCCAGACCAAGAGGGCCGACGGAGTCAAAGGTGCCCGTCACGTAGACGGAAAGGTATCAATATACCAGATGATTACGAAACCTCAGTTTGAATTTTGAAAAGACTTGGGGAATGCAATGGGGTAACTCTTTTCCACGATTCGCGCCACACAATTGTCAGTTACTTGCCTAGTAATTGCGTTTATATTCAGTTTATCAGATATCAGATTAGCCATCATGCTCTAGAATTAAACTATGTAGAAAAGATATAAACATGCCGGTTCAACAAAAGAGAAAAAATAAGGCAGCTTTTGGGGAACAGAATCTCATGGCAAGAAAACCCCAAAAGAGGAATAGTGAGTTGGGCTACTCAGCACTTCACCCTAACACTCACTTCCATTTACCCACCCCCAACAAAAAGCATTGCAATTGTCCCCAATGCATCAAAAAAATCTTAAAAAAATTCTTAAGATTAGACGGGATGGTAGGTGAAGGAAAACCGTGGCGCTAGCGCTCGCGATCAACAAGCTGGTGGGTTCGGTTTCCCAGAACCAACATCCTCTGGCACGGCTGGGACACCTCCAGTGGTTGCAATCTAGAACAAAATCCGCACCCTCATTAGTGCCTCCTGCTGTCTCTACAGTGCGGCGGGCAGCTAGATGCCCCAGCCGCATCTGGAGCTATGATCTGGTGTGCCTCCGCCTCAGGCAAGTGAGGATCTCCTAGCGGGCCTCCATCTCTCGGCATCCTTCTTCCTTGCTAGCGCCTGCATCCTTCCTGATCGACCATCCGCATTGGCATCTCTCTCGGCGGAAGAGACATGGGGGAATGTCTGGAGTAGGAACAGGGACGGCCAATAACAGTATCTCTAAGCAGGCTCGAAGACTCCCGGCAAGCTTGCAACCATAGCAGGATCGTCTGTCGATTCTGTCTGCACGAAGACTGTCGACCTGCAGCCTGAAGAGTGACACATCTACCGGTAGGGCTGGTGAGCTACTACTCTCAATACAAGGCATCTGGCGCTGGTGAACCTCAGCAATCTTACGCTGCATCTGCCTCTCAATCAACGCGGCTTCAGACTTCCCTCAGCAAAGACTTCTGCATCCACGGATGGATATGATGCGAAGAGTGGCAATTTGGCCTCCAGTTTTTGGGAATCGAGCAAGCGGGGTCGCGGTGTCGGTAGAGGTGGCTGTCTTTGACTACCCAGGATAGACTCCGACCGGGGTGGTGGTATGGTAGTGTCATGTGGATGCCTATGTGTTGTGGAGCTGTGCGGGCATGGGGCGCCCCACCGCATCGCAAAGATCATCAGTAGTGGTGCAGCTCTGGACGGGGCCCCTCGACGTGGGGCAACTCCTCATGGCCTTGTCTCTGATGACTGGCCGACATCAACGGTACACGGAGGGACCTCAACTGATGATCTATGTGCCATATGGGCACACATGAGACCTGCAAAGGGCAAAGCCCATGCACGGAAAGGGGTAGTGTGGTAGTTGACCTTGAATGCCCTCTCGGCATGATGCCTTGGAGAAGCCAGGCATAGTCCACCTCGAAGCCTGCTATCATCACCGTCATCAAGCCAATGCTCTATCCCACGGTGACTATGTTATTAGCAGCTGTTGGGGGAAGGGAAAAGGCATTAGTGCGGCAGAGCAGCCACAGAACTTGGCGTACGAACGTGAGGGTTGGCCTTCTTGATGGGCCCCTAGGCTATTGGTGGTCTACCTAGTGCTGACTCTCGCTAGGAACTGCCATCATTCCACTATTATGCCAGCGATAGTCAAACTAGGTAGTTATTGGGAGGGGTCATGAGTAGCATCTGCACTCGCGCCGTTAGGGAACCGGGCGGCTATGGCTGGCAGGGAAATGCATACTTGCCGCCCGGACACGAACATGCTCCAAATGGGGCTGTTTTCGCGGGGAGCAGCCAGCATGTCGATCTGTGATCGGAGACGTCGTACATAGGACGCGTAGAAACTCTCGGACCACTCCCTCGCTGGGGTATCATCCCAATGGAAGTGCTGGTCCACTCAAGAGATCGCCTCGGTGAAGAGGTTATGGAATCTCCGGCATAGTGGGAAGCTCCTGTGAGTTACCCGCCGCTCCAGGGTGAGTGTACGAGTCATTACTCTTTATCGGTCAGAACTGTGCGTCGGAGTGAAAACTTGAAACTGGCCGTCGACACACACCGGTTTTGGCGGTAAGCGGGCGGGGTGGGGACCTGAACGGGTGCGCGGAGGATGTGGGGATTCTGAACTGTCAACCTCATTCAGACGGAGGGCACGAAGATCTGCAAAAGCAGGGGAGGGGCCGGCATACGGTTAAGCAGTGGCGGCCGTGCGTGAACCGAAGCAGATCCTGAAGCGTCCTCGGACCAGGATAATCCATAAGGAGCCAGACGCTCCTTCCTCGTTTGTAACTAACCCAGAGTGTGCCGGTCAGTGTGCGCTCCTCAATCTGACTGGGATGGTGAGCCAGGCAGTGGACTACGCCGGACGTCACCTTCTTGGGTGTGGCTCTGGGGGGGGCACGTGTGGCACGGGAAGGGGCAAGAGGTTTTCCGGGAGCACATATCAGGTCCCGTTCATCATCAGACCCGATGAATCAATCGTGCAGACGGGGCCAACAGACTGGATCGCCTCACGTGCGGGGCTCGGTCTTGCTTGCTGTTGTTGTGCAATAGTAGAAACGCAAAGGATACTA
Organism: Solanum habrochaites; assembly: GCA_027704765.1. NCBI lineage: Eukaryota > Viridiplantae > Streptophyta > Magnoliopsida > Solanales > Solanaceae > Solanum > Solanum habrochaites. Next base: position 42,810,600 of record JAKWJA010002493.1, on the reverse strand, counting down.
TTAGTACGAGTATGTCAAACAAGACAGGCAAGTATATGAAATTTAAAATTGAAAAATGTGTGTTAGTAAATTGAAACTGGATCAACGACGGGACCCTGAGACTGGCTGTCGTGACAGACGGACCGTCATGAGGTCCGTGCCAGTGTTTATACTTCGTTAATGTATATATAGGAAACCCTGAAGGAGATCTCTACCATCAGGAAGGTTAAAGCAGGAAGACCGTAGTGGGGTTACGACGGTCCGTTGTAAGAGGCCGTCGTTAGGGCACTCTAAGAAAATGTTGATGGAGGGACCCCCTCTTTCTTGAGAGAAGAGAGAGGAGAAACGAGGGATGGAGGGGGGGGGGGGGGGGCTGGAGGGGGAAGGAGGGGGGGGGGGGGCGCGAGGAGGGGCGGGGGGTGGCTGGCGATGGCGCGGGGGGGGGCCGGGAGGCGGGTAGGGTGGCCGGCGGGGCGGGTTTTTTTTTTAGTGAGTCTCTTGGGACCATCATGCCGGTCAAGCTGGTACGGGACGTCGTTGAGTACGACGGTCCGTTGTAAGAGTCCGGTCGTAGGACACTTAGAAAGGTTGAGAGACCCTTATCATGGGTCTTGACCACATGAAGGAAAGCAGGAAGGGGACCGTAGTGAGTACGACGGTCCGTCGTAAAAGGAGTCCAGTCATAGGACACTTAGAAAATGTTGGAGACCCTTATCAGTGGGGGGGGGGGTCTCTGACCATGATGACGGTCGGGCAGGACGGACCGTCGGGGGTATTTATTTTTGAGTTGACGGTAGTCGTGTTAAGAGTCCGTGTAAGACACTTGGAAATTTTGAGAGACCCCTAAGGAAACAGAGGCTCTGGACAACCATGACGGTCATGACAGGACGGACGTCGGTGGGTGTGGACGGTGTCACTGCGACGTTTAGCAGGGGGCTAGGGGCATTGTGCCGACGGACACCTATGACGGTTCCGTCGTATGTGTGCGACGGGCATCATCGGGGTTCTCGTTCTGAGTAGCAGTGTTTAGAACTGGGCGGGGCGTACACTTGCATCCCGCATGAGCCCACATGGTGTGTAGTGATGTGGCACATATATGTGTCCATACCCACGACCTCTAAGAACTACCAAAGAAAATCAACGTATGGAGTGGGTTATAAACATGCATATAGGACACTATTCTTGAAACCTATTGGTTTAGCATAAGCAGATTGAAGATTAAAGGAAACCAATATACGACTCAAAACTAAGCTATACTATCTACAAAACCAAAATGTAAGATATAATAAAGTATAAGGTGAAGACATTACCTTCGAAATGGAGACAGAAGACAATGGAGAATGATCCTGACAAGGTAGATAGCACCATAGTAGATGATAATGATAAAGGCGCGTATGGTGATTCGTCGGGAGAAAAGAAATGAGCGTTGAGGGGAGGAAGTGTGGAGTTGAAAAAGAGGGGAAGAGATGAGGGGAATAAGGAATAAATAGGGTGGAATAGGGAGGGGGTGGGGAAGTATCAACGGTTAAATTGTGAAAGGGTCCAGCCGGGTGGGGCGGGTAGATTTCATGAATCACGCGACGGTTCCTCGACGAAGGTCCGTCGCATCTTGGAGGTCGTCGTAGGTTCCGTAGGGTGGGTGCCTAATATTCAAAATGACGGAACTACGTACCTGATGTGACGGATGCCTACGATGGTCCGTTGCATGCTGCTCAACGGTCGTCGCTTGTACCGGCAGTGGCTACTGTGAAGTAGCGTGTTGGGTTGCCGAATTCATGGTGATTGCCTGCAATTTAAAAAACCCCAATTAATAGAAAAAAATGCTACCTTATTTTAAAAAGAGCGATAAGTAAAGTATTGGGTGGCCTCCCAACATGCCTGATTTTTGATTTCTAAGGCGCGGCTCGCGGCACGCAGGGGACACTTGATTACTCAGACTTCATCAAGATGTTTATACGCCGTGCTCACTGCATTCGCCAATCATCTGCCCGAGATAGATTTTTATGCGACTGTCCATTCAACTTGAAACCAAGCCCCTCCTTGGTTTCCAAACTCAAATGCTCAATGAGGAAATAGTTGGGTAACCGTTGTTTTTTGTAAGGACCAGTCCATTTGCTTGAGTTGGCCTGGAAACAAGCGCCAATCTGGAAATTGAATAAACAGCACCAAATCCCACAATAAAACTCTCATTTTTCAATTTTGTTGTAACTCGCGTACTTTCTTATCTTTTCTTTGTATAGGGCGAGCTTTCATAGGCTTTCGGCGAAAATAATTCAAGTTCATTCAAACCCATTAAACCACCGGGCTCTGCAGCTTTCTCCACATCATTTTTTAACATTCTTCATAGCCCACTGGCCTTTGATGCTTAAACTCAACCGGTAGATGAACAACTTTCCCATATAAAAAAGGTGGTATGGAGGACTTACAAATGGGTGTATTAATGATGACTGGTTAGGCCAAAGGGCATCATCAAGCCTCCTTGACCAATCGTTACAGAATTCCTGTTTTGGACAATATCTGTTTTATCATCTCGATTCGACACTTAACTGCCCACTATGTCTTGAGGGTGTAAGGAGCACAGGGAGTGGCCCACATTATGGCGAACCCCCAGGTTCTCAATAAACCTTTTTGAATAATCGTTGCAGAAGACCCCAGACAGGGGAAGTTATGCCCCGCATACCAATCTCCCCAAATAATAGCCCTTTGTGCGGATTGCCAAAAAACTGAGAGAATAATATTCTTTTTCAAATGCGAGTGACACACTCTTCCCTCCATGTGTGCGAGTGCTATTGGCTTCGACTCCATTTAGATAATAATCCACTGCATACTAGAATGTACATCATCCCAGAGAACTCAAGAAAGGGCCACATTAAAGTCAATACCCCACACAAAAAATAATTTTCAATAACAGAATGGGGTTTAGAGGGAGCTCTTGATTTATGTGAAATACCCCCTCACGTTTGACATTTTTGATCCAATGCTTTAGAACAAACCCATGAGCATCTTGATGAAGAGCTGCGCCCTAGTAGTAAACCACATTGCAATATCTTGTGAGAGGTTCGGATAACCAATTGGTGATGTCCCGCCACAGGTGAAGAATGCATGCCTCCAACGACACTCAACATTTCACATTCTGGCAAACAACGCCGGATAAGACCCTGTCGGCACACTCTTTACAAGTTAAGGGTCATCCCCAAAAAGAACTTCTTCAATCGTCACAATGAACTTTTTCCTTTGATGAAAGGACAAGGTTCTGATGGAAACACTACCTAGCCAGGATAGTTGCGCAAAATCTGCGACGAATCATGACATCAAGTCTTGTAAAGCAGCCAATACTATGTTCATAGGGGAAAGTGTCATCAACTGTCAGTATTATCCCCTAACTCCTCTCATAGCTTCTTCCTTAGACGAGAAAATGATAAGGTCCATTGTTTCAGTCCCTTTTCTATCCAGCACTAACGTTCAATTCGTTGCAGCAGTAATACCCACGGAATCAGCCTTGGTTTCGCATCCTTTGTCGCATTAAATCTTCTCAATGAGGAATGGTAAGTATGCACTTAATCTAGTACCTAGCAAAAGGACAAATTCTCAAAAGCAAACTATGCTAAGAGTTCTGCTCAGTCATGTGTAGTTCTCTGAGCTTAATTTAGGGCTTGTACTAGCCATAGTAGATGGGGTGAAGGATTTTGTTTTCTCTGTCCCAATACTACACCAAGAGCTACCCCAAACTAGCATCGCAATACATCAAATGGACTGCTCCAATCCGGGGAAATAAGATAGGCGCAGATACCAATTTTCTGTTAGTTCCGGAAGCCTAAGTACGATTCATCAAAACAAAATTTACAATATTTCTCCAGCAGTTTGCACAATGGGGGGTGTGCAATCTTTGAAAAAATGCTCTTTGATGAATCTTCGGTAAAAACCTGCATGCCCCAAGAAAGCTTCTCAAAACCTTTCACCAGATATGGTAGGGGGCAGCTCTCTAGTCCTGACCTTTAGCTTCGTCAACCTCTGTGCCCTTTCTGAACAGCGATGAACCAACACCAATT